>APFE030012005.1:274173-295410 GCA_000404065.3 Pinus taeda
GTCAGAGTTTTGAGTTGTGGAAACTCAAGATGGAGGATCTGTTGGTGGATAAAGATCAGTGGATCACAGTAGATCTGGGTACTAAACCAATGAGAGTGACCGATGAAGAATGGAAGAAGTTGGATCGGAAGGCAAAGAGAACAATACAATTATGTGTCTCAGATTCAATATTGTTTAATGTATCAGGGGAAGCTACGACGAAGGCTTTGTAGGACAAGTTAGGGACTTTGTACCAATCTAAGTCTCTGGTGAATAAACTGTTCCTACAGAAAAAGCTGTATAACCCGAGGATGAAAGATGGAGACTCGGTGACAGAGCATCTGAATGCGTTTAATACGGTGGTAAGTTAGTTATCATATGTTGATATAAAAATTTCAGATGAAGATAACTGCATTAGTTTGTTGTGTTTTCCACCAGATTCGTGGGATAGTCTGGTTATTGCAATAGGTAGCAATGAAACTTCCTTGCAGTTTGATGAAATAGTCTCATCCTTGCTGATGGAGGAGATGAGACAGAAAAATATGGAGAGCCAGAATGGTGATGCCTTGTCTATATGAGGACGATCCCAGAATAGAAACAAAAATAAGCCATCAAGTGGGAGATCTAGATCTAGAGGGAGGTCTAAATCTCTAGGAAAACCTGTAAAGGTGGTGTGCTAGAAATGCGGAAAGGAAGGGCACTACAAAAGGGATTGTAAATCTAAAGCTCCTGAAAAAGGAAAAGGATCTGATGATGCTCCTTCCGCAAAGGCGAAAACCATCTCAGATGAAGGTGGGAATGTGTGCTTGGCTTTTTCAAGTACACAAGTAGATCATGAGGCATGGTTGATTGACTCAAGTGCATCCTTTCACTTCAATCCCCATAGAGAGTGGTTTTGCGAGTATGAGAAATACGATGGTGGTGATGTCTTCTTAGGGGATTATAAGAAGGCTAGAATTATTGGTCATGGAAAAGTGAAGTTGAAGTTGCAAGTTGGAAGAGTTAGAACACTTCCGGGTGTTCTACATATTCCTGCATTGGCCAGAAATCTAATTTCTGTAAGGAATCTCGATGATGTAGGTGTAAAATAGTGTTCGAGAAGGATACCTACAAGATGGTTCGGGGAGCACTAGTATTGATGCGGGGAGTTCGGATTGGAACTCTGTACAAGCTGCAAGGTAGCACTGTTGTTGATGGGTGCAACCATTCTGTGGTTCTTGAAAGTGGAGCAGAAAATCTAGTGGTCTATGGAGAGAAGACCATGCTGTGGCATCAAAGGCTTGGACATATCGAAAAGAAGGGCCTTTGAATACTTCATGGTAAAGGTATGGTAGAAGGTATGAGTAATAGTTCTCTGGATTTTTATTTCTATGAAAATTGTGTATATGGGAAGCACAATTGGGTGAGTTTCCCCTCTGGTGGTAAGAGGGCGAAACAGATATTAAAACTTGTGCACAGTGATGTGTTTAGACATGTAAGGTTGCATCACTGGGTAAGTCCGTGTACTATGTATTATTTATAGATGACTTCTCAAGGAATACGTGGATATATTTCCTTAAGAAGAAATCTGAAATCTTTGACAGGTTTAAAAGGACTATCAATCATATTCTAAAAAATTAGTCTTGATGATGGAACCCCTTTGGGGTTTGAAACGTCGACAAAATGAACATGATACTATGGATAATCCGGATCATGCTACTTTAGGTTTAAATAATTTAAGGCTCTAGTGAAAAACGAGACAGAGAAGAAGATAAAGGTGTTGAGGACAGATAACGGTGGGGAGTTTTGCGGTAAGGAATTTGAATAATTCTGTAAAAAGTGTGGTATAGCATGCTAGAAGACTACTCAATATACACCTCAGCAAAATGGAGTTGCAGAAAGAATGAATAAGAGGTTGATGGAAAGGGCAAGAAGCACGCTAAGTGGTGTTGGGTTAGGACATGAATTCTGGGCAGAGGCAGTGGAGACAGCATGTTACCTACTCAACAGATCGCCTTCATCAGTGTTGGAGGATAAGACTCCACAAGAGGTATGGACTGGTAAGAAAGCCTCTCTTTCACATCTGAGGGTATTTTGATGTGATGCATATGTACATGTTCCAAAGGAGAAATGAACCAAGTTGGATAGTAAATTTGAAAAGTGCATCTTTATTGGGTATAAAGATGGTTTAAAGGGTTATAAGCTTTGGAACTTGTTGTGCTGTACAACAACCCCCCATTTCAAAAAAAAAAATCTTTCTAACTATAATATGAAATGGGTCCCTTTTAAACATAGATGTGTGAATAAATTGGTATCAACTCATCATTAGAAAATTCTTCATCAACAGGTCCAATGGAAATGTTATATTATAAACCTTTTGAACTATAATGAAATCAGTCTTATGAATAAATATAAAGTTCTTTGTTATTGCGATAAAGCAATCACAAGATCACATATCACAAAAATAAAGAAAACATAATGAAAAAACCCATTGACTTACTCTGATCCGAAAAGTGAACAACTATTGGTTATCAGGAAAGGTGAATAGCAAGTATAATGAAAGGTTCTCCCCTATTTCTCTGATGCGATATCGCTACGAGCAATCGAAGGATGTAACACAGTGCATGTTTAAGACACCTTTAAATCTCCCGATGCGATAAGGTGTATCGCCATCGGGGATCGACGATTTTGCAATAACATAAGTAATATGACCCGAGCTCATCCCCGATTGCGATCCAATAAATTAAGTCGCGAGTTTCAAAATAGATTTAAAAGGCTTGCATGCATTATTTTGGATTATTATTAAAGCCTTCCCGTTCACTTCATCAATCACTGATAATGATTTACTTTTGATTATCCGCCAAAAACCCAAGGCACGCTTGAATGAATCATTCGGCATATAAATGATATGATGGGTATTTAAAACTCATTTACCATGATTGACAGGTTAAATGGCCAATTAATGAAGCAGTTATGCCGAGATTTTCCCTTGGATTGTGTTTATGGCATTTTCACTATAATCTTTGATTATTCATTAATTGATATAATTCTTTCATATTGGCTCATACTCCCTATTCTCTATATCACGTTGATTTCATTCCTTGCACAGAACTCCAATGAAATAACAAATTTGAACCAAATGGGAAAGAAATCTAAGAGATCCGCGGCAGCAGCAGCAGCTCCCGCAGTAACAGTGCAACCCACCAGTGATCCAGGACCAAGCAGAAAGGGTTTGATTTCAGACACTACATGTCTTGGCCTTGGAAACACAAGTTGGAAAAGCATCTATAATTTAATTGAAGCAGAGGAGCCTGAGACAGTACCAATACAAGCTACCGCAGATTCAACTAGAAAATTAGAGGCTTCCCTTAAAGATTTAGCTGATTCATATTTGCACAGAATAGCAACACATGAAAAAATTCTTCCATACACTGATGTAGTGTGATGGGCAGTAGAGGAAATCCTGATTTTAAACAGAACATTTTGCACAGTTGACGAAAGGAGTTTTGGCTCATTTCAGCCAGATGACTTAAGGAAAATGTATCACTTTCTCGAACCTCAAAAGAAATACAATAAAACCTTTCTTGAAAAGTTTGCAAACGAGAATTATACTGAATCAGCCCCAATTCGGGAGTGGAGACAACTCCGCAAGGCACAAACATGAATCCTCAGGTAAGTACTCTGTAGATTCATTATGTTCTCCTTACTGTTATGCCGGAGCAATGATGTGTATAATTTGGGGATTGCATGATTCTGTAAAGTTCACTATTGAAATGTTCCTTTAATGGAAGTGGTGGTTAACAGTGAAGTAATGGATTGGGCAAACATATTGTCAGATAAACTAGCCATTGCAATTCTTGAATTTAGAGCAAAAACTGGCGTAATCGACAAGACTATTCCTCCGTTTTATTATAGTGCTTATATTTTAGATACTCTTTATTTCAATTCTGAATTTCCTGTACTTGGGTGGAGATGGACTTCACAAGACCCCATGCCAATCCACATTTATCATCAAAAGTTATTGAAGGCGCACTATAAGGACCACTTGTACCAAATCTGTAATGGTTTCATGTTACTTATCTATTATGCCATTTTTTATAAGCCTGCCCCAAAGATTTCCACGAAAGCAGAGGTTGACCTAACTGCTGTAGGAAATTGGTTCGGGGAAGACAAGTTTACATAAATAAGGGTTTTTGGTAGCCTTGCAAGACCTCATGTCCTTTCTCTGTGTGTACCTGACAAGCTGTTAGCCCGAGAATTGGCCTACCAAATAACAACAACAGGAACATCCAAGACTCTTAGGAATTCTAAAAAACAGGCTTGGCCTACTTTTCCTTTGAGATGCAGTGTTTATACTCTACACGACTACAAGCATGCAGAGAAAGAGGCAGAAAAAATAAACATGCTCAATCTTGCGACCATTTCTAATAGGAAATTCGATCCAAAGAAAGTTTCCTACACTGTGCTTGAACAAGCCAAACTTACAAGGTTTGATCATGAAAAAGATGAATTTGATGACCTGTTTTCTTCGACAGAATCATTATTCCAGGTACAAACGCTGGCCAAAATGAGATATAACGATGAAAGGCTAGTAGAATTTAATAGGCTTAGAGAACAGAGGTTGCAAACTCTACCTATGGACTTATTAGCTACTACCCCGACAACCCAATCAAGTGAGCCTGAATAGAGAATTATTGATAAACCTCCTGCTGTAGAGAAGATTCACGAAAGAGGAAACGAACCAGAGCAGGAGAAAGAGCAGGAAAAAGAATAGGACAAGGGAAACGAAAATATCAATATGGATACTCAGATCGATCCCAAGCTCCTCCAATAATGGCAACAATTTAACTCTATTATAAGAAATCTAGAAGGTCCACAAGGTGCCAGCACACCCAAAGTAACAGTTGGATAAGATACAACGTCAACAACGGTTCCAATTGAAGGAACCAGCGGCCTACCCACCAACACAGATGTAGAAATAATTCCAAAAGATCCATCCGATCAAATTATTTTGCAGATAGAAGACATACCTCCATTAGATGTCTTTTACAGTCCCAAACATAGGGTTGTAGTGAAGAGACAGAGGAAAAGGAGGAGACTTGATCAATCTTCCCTGTTTCCAGCACAAATAGAGACAGCTAATGTAGTGTGGAAAGAAGAGTTTAACCCTTTCGATGACCTTACAAAACTTTCTTAGTATGTCGGAGCTTATTCAACAGCTACTATGGATAAATCCTCGGAAGTAAGCAATCTACTTAAGGAAAGAGACCAAACAATTGTTTCATTGCAGTTACAGGTGTCCAAAAGACAGCAGAAAGTTGAACAATTAGAATAGCAACTATCAACACAGCAACAGATAAACAATCAATTAAATAAGCAATTGCTTGAGGAGAAATAGAGGATAGACTTAAGCGCAATACAAAAAACAAAAGGAATTATCTGAAGTATTGGCTAGGATAAAGACAATGAATGAACAAATGATGAAAACGAAAGATGAGCAAATTTCTCATCTGTCGCATCAAGTAGAAAAGTTCAAGGGTCTTCCGCAACTAGCAGATTTCAGGTCCGAAGCTCTACAGATCAACAAAACATTGGTTACAAAGTTAAAACTGCTATGTCATAACATTTCTCTAGTTGAGCCCCTTTGTGATATAACTGCATCAATAGTTGACAAATCAGTCGATGCTAGGCAGGATTTGGAACAAGCCGATGAGACTCTAACTAACTTTCTTGCTTGGCAAGACACCAATGAAGGGCAGGCCGCAAATGTGCCTAAAATTCTAGAGTCACACAAAGAGATCCTTTTCTTAGAATGGCAGTCACAGCTAATGAAAAGAGAGAGAGAAATCTCAAGATGCAGATTATCTACAAGTAATTTAATTGAGTTAATCAATAAAACTCTTTATCTATCTAACATGATTTCGTAGTGCACTCCAGGTAAATTGCCGTCAGCCAAAGCATTGGAACAAGCATGTAATCAAGAATTGGAGAAGAATGGAAGATTAATTGATGACATCCAAAGTTTAACTTGGGATACCTATTGGTTTTTCTTAGTAAAACCATACAGTCAAAGGACCGCCCCAAATGTTTAACTGATGTGATCAGTTGTATCATTCCCGAAATCCGTGATGCCACATACTCAGCTCAACTACATTCTCGTCTCACTCGTCCTCCAGAATTGGAACCGATGCTTGTAATCTGCCAGATCAAATCAAAAGGAGATCATCTGAAATAATGAATCATGCTGCCGACTGCAAACAAACCTATTGTTGAGAAGATACTCATGATTTAGTTGTACCAATTAATAGCATTTTATTTTTGTAATTAGTTAGCCTAATTAGTATTTATAGACCCTTTCATGCATTAAGAAAGGGTCCTCAGTTTTTGTATAAACTCAAATCTGGAAGTCGCACTATTGTGCTTCTGGTATATTTTTTATAAAGACTACGCTAGTATTCTGAATTTTAACAAAGAAATCTTTGATGGGATGTGCACTATTGCCTTTATGTGAAAGTGTTTCTAAGTTGGAAGAAGGAATTTGAATGCGATTGATATCGGGAGTGATCCAAATAACATATGGTACTATTATCTATGCTCTTGTTTCATTCTTTCATGTGAATCATCATTTGTTTAATCTTGCTATCATTGGATATATATATGTGTTTTTAACAACAGTCCTTATATTTTTCACTATTGAATGTTTAAGGAGTGTTATTCTTTCAATCATATCTGTGTCAGTGATATAAAAAGAATAGTGTAATAATGTTTTAATGATTACTTTGTTCAACTACTTGAACAAAGTAATTATCATATGAATAAATGTATTTTTTTACCAATAGAGTCATGTATATGCCTGTTTTTGGATAAAGATAATCAGACATTACACTAATATAGAAATTTCCCGGGATAAGATAGTTATTCATATTTTTACTTTTTAGATTAAATCATTCATCCATTATCATTATATTAGAGAACCACCCATTTATCCATTCCCTTTTATTCATCATTGGGAAACTGGTCCCATTATTTCCAGTCGGAGCCACCACACCAAACGGAAAAGGAGCTACCTTTAAGGTCTGGACCAGGTGGTTTTCCCCGATGTTGTTGTAGCGATTTTCGAGGCATCAACATTTTTGGCGCTAGAAGGAGGTCATGAACTGTGAATGGTGAGAAAACCAAAACCTATAGCCCATTCTGATCTCCCTCCACCTCACCTCGGATCTCCCGTTTGCATTCTAAAACACCAGTGTTCAAACGAGAAGAAGAGGAGTCAACTAACACTGCTCAATCCCACCATACTTCAGATCGATTAAGTCCTGAGTCCCCTGAAGTGCAGAATCTCATCCAGAAACTTCAAGGCTTTTCAATAACACCATAGAAATTTGAAGTGTCTCAAGGTAGTGAGACTTCGCAATTAAATCTACCTCACCCTCTCACCAGACTTCAAAGTGGAAAGCTTGGTATTGAACCTACTGAGTTTCCTTTACCGAAAAGGAAAAGGGCAAAAAAGAACACTGAAGGATCAAATAGTGAGGCTTTTTCATCATCATCCTCCATTTCATCATCCCCAGTGCGAAGTCAACTATCCACACCTCCATTACATATTGTTGTTCAGCAGGGATCAACAACTTCAACATCCCAACCTATTCAATCTTCAATATCAACTCCTTCCCAAACATCTGGAATTTCATCAGCAATATCATTTTTTATTAGTTCTACAATGGCTCAGAATCCATGGAGTACTCCTGATACGATCACTATTCTTGCACCATTACACCCATTGCCAGATTTTCCTGAAAAATGGTTGCTGAAATTTAATCCAGATGCCAGAACACAACCTGAAGAACATATTAACAATTTCATGTTATTGGTAAATTTAAAAGGAGTGACAGAGGAAGATTTTGTCGTTAGGCTTTTCCCTTATACTTTACAAGGATCAGCTGAGTCTTGGTATTTTTCCCTGCCCTCTAGATCCATTACCAGTTGGAACATTTTTCAAGAACAGTTTCGCACTAAGTATGGCGATGATAGATCTTTAGCAACATTAGTTAATGATCTCTTGAATCTTAGGATAGAATCTAAAGAACCTATCAAGGAATTCAATTCGTGATTCAATAAACTCTTAAATAAGATTCCAACCGCCTCCAAACCAAGTGAGCAAATTAGAAGCGAATGGTATATAATAGCCCTACCTTCAAATATAGCCATTTTTGTAGATAGAGCTGCAAAACCAACTTTAGCTTAAAACATGAAAGAGGTGCTTGCTATAGAGAAACACATTATTGCTTTAGAAAATAAGGTTACTCTTGAAGATAGAAAATCCAAAAATGTTTCTTTTAAGATGATTCAAAGAAGAAAACCCCTAAAGATCCATATGATATGGAGGGTCTACAAAAGGTCCTCAAGACTATGTCAAATGAAATGGTTGAAATCAAAAAGCAAGTAGCTGAAACTTCAACAAAGAGGCCATTTAGAAATTTTAAGAAACCTGAATCAAAACCACCAAATGCTATATCTAATGCAGACTCAGATCCTGAAGAAGAAGAAGAAGATGAAACAATCTTTCCATCCGAGGAACCCGAAGAAGAGGAGATTGTTGAATGCCATGGGACGTGGGATTTCATTTTACCTAAATCTGATACAGAAAATGAACAAGAAGCTTTCCCTGTGACTACCAGGAGTAAAGGTACTCCTAAACCTGTCCAAGCAACTTCAAAGAAAAGGAGTGCAGGTACCACTATTAAAGAAAAGGTTCCCACAAAGAAATCTACGACAATACCATCCCAAAATCAACCATCATCTTCAAACCTACCTTCAACATCTAAGACGTTGGTAGTGTCAGATTCAATGGATTACAATATTATTGATGACATGAAGAAGACAAAGGAAAATATTACTATGTTTGAACTTAGCAAACTCAAACATCAGAAAAAATTACTTCTTAAAGAGCTAAATGAAGTCCCTCCTTCACGTCTTCCTAATGTTGTGATCTCCAAAGCTGCAAATGATTCAGGTCAACCACCTCCTGGTAGAGTAGAAGCTACTGATGCAGTTTTAATTGGAGACAGATCAAATTCTCATACTCCCCCTTTTCTCTTGACCTATGAGATCTATAATAGAAATCTGCACAACTATTTGATTGACTCAGGGGCATCCTCTAACATAATGCCAGCTTCAGTTTGTTCCAAACTGAACACTGAACCCCAAAAGTCTGCAATTCATATTGTACAGTTGGATAGAACTAAGGTCCAGGTTTTAGGAGAAATCAACTCAATAACTATCAGATTATCAGCTGATCCACGAGTGGTTCAGAGAATTGATATTTTAATCACTGATATACTTGCATTTTATGGTTTAATTTTGAGTAGAGACTGGTCTGAGAAACTCCATGGTTATATTTCTACCGATTGGTCCCATATGTGGCTACCTTATAAAGGAAAGCCAAATCAGATCAAAATCGATCGGGAGAAACATATGACCCATACTGTCACTGAATTTGAACAGGAAAATAAAACAATAGCATTCAATAACAATATTTTGGGGAATTACTCATTCGAATCATTCTTTGGAAATTTCATTGCCCAACCATCTCCTTTCTCAGTTAATAATTTCACATCTCAAATTGAAACTTTTTCACAAACCGATAGATCAAGATGTGTCAGTATTGCTGGGGAAACTGTAAATAAAATTGTTGATAATTCTTTATTTTGGTCACTATACTTTGATGGGTCTAAATATAGTGAAGGTGCAGGAGCAGGGTGTATTTTAGTTAGCCCTAAAGGAGAAAAAAATATGTTATCATGTAGATTGGAATTTGAATGCACAAATAATACGGCTGAATATGAGGCCTTACTTCAAGGACTCTACAAAGTTATTGGTCTTAAAATTCAATATTTGAAAGTGTTTGGTGATTCAAAAATTGTTATAAAACAAGTTAGAAATACAATTCATTGTCTTTCTAGTCATCTCAAACACTATCAGTCCTTGGTACAGGAACTCATATCTCAATTTTTAGCATTCAATATTTCTCCTATCCCTAGGTCGCAGAATGCATCAGCAGACCTGCTAGCTAATGTCTCTTCCAAACTCCTTCCATCTGAAGATTACAGCCCAGACATATTTTCAGTAGAGTTAATTTTTAGACCATCAATTCCCGACAATGTCACCAATTGGCGAGTGTTCAATCATGACGAATACATTTTAAATTTCTTGACTTCCGACAAGTCCTATGATGATCAAATCATTGATGAAAGTGATCATGACCTTCAAATGAAGGAAAATCAAGAAGAAAACTCAATACCAAAACCAGTGGTTAAGCTAGAAGATCTTTATGATATTAAAGACAGGTTTAAACAAGAGACCAATTCAAAGCTCCAAAGTTCCACTTTAAGATTTGAATTTATAAACCTAGGTACTGAGGAAAATCCTCAAAACATCAATTTGGGATTAGGAGTTTCTTTAGAAAAAGAACAATATTCATTAGGTTATTACAAAAAAATGAAAATGTCTTCGCTTGGAAATATGATGGTTTGAAAACATACGATGCATCGATCATTCAACATACTATTCCAATGCTTTCTGAACAAAAACCAGTGCAACAGAAGTTAAGGAAAATTCATCCTAACCTAGAGAGTCAAATAAAAACTGAGCTAAATAAACTCTTGAAGGCTAAGATCATTTTTCCTGTCAGACATTCAAACTAGGTGTCTAATATGGTGCCAGTTAGAAAGAAAAATGGCGACATTAGGATTTGCATAGATTTTAGAAATCTTAATAAAGCAAGCCAAAAGGATAACTTCCCTTTACCTACCCATGGAGAAGACACTCCATTCAATAGCTGGTTCTGAGTTAATGTCCTTTTTAGATGGTTTTTCAGGATATAACCAGATTTTGGTCCATCCTGATGACAAGCTTAAAACTACCTTCAGAACTAAGTGGGGAACTTATGCTTACCAAAAAATGCCTTTTGGACTTATCAATGTAGGAGCTACATTCCAAAGAGTAATGGATATAGCATTCAAAGGATTGATCAATAAAACAGTGTTTGTTTATTTAGATGATATTATTGTATTTTCCAAGAAAAGGTCTAATCATTTACATGATTTAAAACAAATCTAAGGTATGGTATCTCGCTTAATCCAAAAATGTCATTTTTTTCTCTTAATCAAGGAAAGCTCTTGGGCTTCATTGTTTCAAAAGATGGTATTTATATTGATCCAGATATAATTAAAGAGATTTCCGATATTCCATTTCCTCATAATAAAAAATCCATGCAGTCATTTTTGGGTCAAATTAACTTTGTTAAACGATTCGTCCCAGATTTTTCCCATATTATTTTACCATTGCAAACAATGATTAAGAAAAATTCAGTGTTTAAATGGGGATCCGCAGAAAAAGAGGCATTTGATTCTATCAAACAATCAATAATTAATGCCCCTGCTTTAAGCACTCCCAATTTTTCAAGTCATTTCATACTATATACCCTCACATCCGCCTCGTCTTATGCAGCAATGCTCACTGAGATTAATGATCAAAACTTGGAAGCACCAATTTCATTTTATAGTTCAAATCTTCAAGGTGCTGAACTTAATTATTCAGAAGTTGAAAAGCAAGCCTTTGTTGTATACAAAGCCGTTAAACACTACAGACCCTTTCTCTTAAAATCTCACACAAAAGTTATAGTTCCTTTTTCAACAGTAAGACAATTAGTAATTCAAAGGGAATTAGGAGAAAAAAGGGCAAATTGGGTCAGAGCATTACAAGAATATGACTTAGAAATCAAGCCAGCAAGGATTGTCAAAGGCCAAGGTTTTTGCAGGTTGTTAGCAGGAGCATCCAATATTCAAGAACTAGAAGGTACAGAAGATACTGAAGAAATCAATCAGATAAGTATCACAGATCCTGAATAACAATATGAAGATCTTATTTTCTATTTAAAAAATGGATACGCACCTTCTAATCTCTCCTATAAAAATAAACGTGCCATTAGATTGAAAGCGAAAAACTTCATAATTGTAGATGATGTACTGTTTAGGAGAAATTATGATTGAATTCTATTAAGATGCTTAGAAAAACCTGAAGCGCAATTTTTTTTGCAGGAGCTACATGACAGACTAGCAGGAGGACATTTTGGAGCTGATACAACAGCTCACAAAATCATTCATGCTGGATATTATTGGCCCACCCTGTTCAGAGACACTCACGAATATGTAATGAAATGCCGAAGTTGTCAAATCTCCAGTGGAAGACAAAGAAAACTAGCTTTCCCTTTGCAACTAGTGAACCTTGAACAACCTTTCGAGCAATGGGGATTGGATATCATTGGGGAAATCACTCCACATTCATCCAAACAACATAAGTATATCCTTACCACCACTGATTACTTTACTAAGTGGGTTGAAGTAATTCCTCTTAAGACAACAAACTCTGAGGCGATTATGGAATTCATAGATCAATTTATTATTACCAGGTTTGGTGTCCCAAATGCTCTTGTTTTTGATAATGCATCTTATTTCTCTGGAAATTCTATGTTTGATTTCGCTATCAAAAGGGGGTTTAAATTGAAGTATTCTACAAATTACTATCCCCGGGGTAATGGTTTAGCAGAATCCACCAATAAAAATCTTATCAAAATCATTAACCGAACTATTGAGCAGAATCATAAAAACTGGCATAAATCTTTGATATTTGCACTATGGGCTGACAGAATAACATAGAAGGCTTCCATAGGTACTTCTCCATTTAATATAGTATATGGGAAGGAAGCTGTCATACCAACAAATTTAGTACTTCCATCTCTAGCTTTAGTGTAGTTTATTGAAGAAAGTCCCTCATCTTCTATTCAACTAAGACATGATAAAATTTTAAAACTAGAAGAAGAAAGGGAAAAAGATAGACTTATACATGCAAAACATCAGCTAATTATCAAGTCATCTTTTGATTCAACTTCATCCTGTTCAAAGCAATTACAAGTTGGTGATCTAGTTTTGAAATTGGACAAAGCCCATGACGATAAAGGAAAACACACTAAGTTCCAGAAAATGTGGCTTGGACCATTTCAAATCAACGAGAAGATAGGCCCTTCCACTTTCATATTGCAAGATCTATCAGGAAAGAGAGATTCTCTTCCTGTTAATGGCCTTATCTTGAAAAAAATTCTTCAATTAGGGAGGTAACCCCTTCTCCCTTTGTAAATATTCAATTTTCAGCAAAATTTGTGTTCATAGTTTTTAGGATTATTGGAAAATAAAGTTGTAAGATGCCTTCCATTGGCCTTTACTATACTGAAAAAGTTTCTCAAAAGAAATAGTTCTGATATTTACTTCTAAAAATGGAGACCTTAAACAAAAGGAAAATTTCTAGGAAATTAGGTATATTTAGATTCTGAAACCCCATTTTATTTTTGTGAAATATTCTCAAGATTTAGAAGTACTTTAAATCATTTTGATGTTTTTAAATGGCCTAAAAAATGGTTATCAATACAAAAACAAAAACTAATTCAATCTTAGCATCTTCAATTCTTACCTTGTCATCCATGCTCTCTTAAGGAGAAAATTGTTCATCCCATTCATCAAATTTTATGATTACTCAGAGTGTAATTCTAAAATATATTTGATATAAAAGATAAGAGGTCTTATTACAAGCCTGCTTACCATGATCATTTGGGGAATAGTTCAACTGACATTACCAATACTGCATTCCAAAATAGGGTAATGGCTTATAATTATAAGACAAGGGGTCTCATCACGAGCCAGCTTGTTCAGTTAAATTACAACCAATGAATGGCATTGTCAAATAGTTGGCCACCAAACCAGGACAATGGTTTTTTATCTTGCAAAATAAGTAAAAAGAAAGGTGATACAAAAGATGAAGACATATTTTTGGATTCATTCTTTTAATTATACTCAGAAATGGATGGGATAATGAATGATCAAATGGTTAAAATGTATCCCTGTCGAGACTATAGACGTTTGCTGGCAGCAGAGGCTCTACCTATGAAAAAGGAGTCATTATAAAACCAAGTTGGAAAAGTTCTTTGTTTTATCATTATCAACAAATTAAGGCTAATTTAAAACTTAGAATGTATTTAACTTTAATAAGAGAAGAAAATAGCAGAAATAGCTATTATTATATTCAAAATTTATATATACCTAGTTATATTAGAATTCTCCTCTTAGATAAGATTTCCATATAAAGAAAGTTTAAGTATTTCAACATTTCTTAGAGATAACTGTTTCTCCCAGTGAATCGCCAATTGTTGTGCTGTACAACAACCCCCCATTTCAAAAAAATTATTTCTAACTATAATATGAAATGGGTCCCCTTTAAACATAGATGTGTGACTAAATTGGTATCAACTCATCATTAGAAAATTCTTCATCAAAAGGTCCAATGGAAATGTTATATTATAAAACTTTTGAACTATAATGAAATCGGTCTTATGAATAAATATAAAGTTATTTGTTATTGCGATAAAGCAATCGCAAGATCACATATCACAACAATAAAGAAAACATAATGAAAAAACCCATTGACTTACTCCGATCCGAAAAGCAAACAACTATCGGTTATCAAGAAAGGTGAATAACAAGTATAATGAAAGGCCCTCCCCTATTTCTCCAATGTGATATCGCTATCGGCAATCGGAGGATGTAACGCAACGCATGTTTAAGACACCTTTAAATCTCCTGATGTGATAAGGTGTATCGCCATCGGGGATCGACAATTTTGCAATAACATAAGTAATATGACCCGAGCTCATCCCCGATTGCGATCCAATAAATTAAGGCGCGAGCTTCAAAATAGATTTAAAAGGCTTGCATGCATTATTTTGGATTATTACTAAAGCCTTCGCGTTCACTTCATCAATCATCGATAGCGATTTACTTTTGATTATCCGCCAAAAACCCAAGCCACGCTTGAATGAATCATTCGGCATATAAATGATATGATGGGTATTTAAAACTCCTTTATCATGATTGACAGGTTAAACGACCAATTAATGAAGTAGTTATGCCGAGATTTTCCCTTAGATTGTGTCTGCGGCATTTTCACTATAATCTTTGATTATTCGCTAATTTATATAATTCTTTCACATTGGCTCATACTACCTATTCTCTGTATCACGTTGATTTCATTCCTTGTGCAGAACTCCGCTGAAATAACAAATTTGAACCAAATGGGAAAGAAATCTAAGAGATCCGCGGTAGCAGCGGCTCCCGCAGTAACAGTGCAATCCACCAGTGATCCAGGACCAAGCAGAAAGGGTTTGATTTCAGACACTACGTGTCTTGGCCTTGGAAATACAAGTTGGAAAAGCATCTATAATTTAATTGAAGTAGAGGAGCCTGAGACAGTACTAGTACAAGCTACCGCAAATTCAACTAGAAAATTAGAGGCTTCCCTTAAAGATTTAGCTGATTCATATTTGCACAGAATAGCAGCACGCGAAAAAATTCTTCCATACACTAAGGTAGTGTGATGGGCAGTAGAGGAAATCCTAGTTTTAAACAAAACATTTTCCAGAGTTGACGGAAGGATTTTTGGCTCATTTCAGCCAGATGACTTAAGGAAAATGTATCACTTGCTCGAACCTCAAAAGAAATACAATAAAGCCTTTCTTGAAAAGTTTGCAAACGAGAATGATACTAAATCGGCCCCAATTGGGGAGTGGAGACAACCCCGCAAGGCACAAACATGAATCCTCAGGTAAGTACTCTGTAGATTCATTATGTTCTCCTTACTGTTATGCCGGAGCAATGATGTGTAGATTTTGGGGATTGCACGATTCTGCAAAGTTCACTATTGAAATGGTTCCTTTAATGGAAGTGGCAGTTAACAGTGAAGTAATGGATTGGTGAAACATATTGTCAGATAAACTAGCCACTGCAATTCTTGAATTTAGAGCAAAAACTCGCGTAACTGACAGGACTATTCCTTCGTTTTATTATAGTGCTTATATTTTAGATACTCTTTGTTTCAATTCTAAATTTCTTGTACTTGGGTGGAGATGGACTTCACAAGACCCCATGCCAATCCACATTTATCATCAAAAGTTATGGAAGGCGCACTATAAGGACCACTTATACCAAATCTGTAATGGTTTCATGTTACCTATCTATTATGCCATTTTTGATAAGCCTGCCCCAAATATTTCTACGGAAGCAGAGGTTGACCTAACCGCTGTAGGAAATTGGTTCGGGGAAGACAAGTTTACATACATAAGGGTTTTTGGTAGCCTTGCAAGACCTCATGTCCTTCCTCTATATGTACCTAACAAGCTGTTAGCTCGAGAATTGGCCTACCAAATAACAACAACAGGAACATCCAAGACTCTTAGGAATTCTAAAAAATAGGCTTGGCCTACTTTTCCTTTTAGATGAGGTGTTTATACTCTACACGACTAAAACCATGCAGAGAAGGAGGCAGAAAAAATAAAGATGCTCAATCTTGCAACTATTCCTAATAGGCAATTCGATCCAAGGAAAGTTTCCTATACTGTGCTTGAACAAGCCAAACTTACAAGGTTTGATCATGAAAAAGATGAATTTGATGACCTGTTTTCTTTAGAAGAATCATTATTCCAGGTACAAACGCTGGCCAAAATGAGATATAACAATGAAAGGCTAGTAGAATTTGATAGTCTCAGAGAATAGAGATTGCAAACTCTACCTCTGGACTTATTAGCTACTACCCCGACAACCCAGTCAACTGAGCCTGAACAGTGAATTATTGATAAACCTCCTGCTATAGAGAAGATTCTCGAAAGAGGAAAAGAACTAGAGTAGGAAAAAGAGTAGGAAAAATAACAGGACAAGGGCAGCAAAAATATCAATATGGATACTCAGATCAATCCCAAGCTCCTCCAATAATGGCAACAATTTGACTCTATTATAAGCAATCTGGAAGGTCCACAAGGTGCCAGCAAACCCAAAGTAACAGTTGGACAAGATACAACGTCAACAACGGTTCCAATTGAAGGAACCAACGACCTACCCACCAGCACAGATGTAGAAATAATTCCAAAAGATCCATCCGATCAAATTATTTTGTAGATAGAAGACAAACCTCCATTAGATGTCTTTTACAGTCCCAAACACAGGGATGTAGTGAAAAGACAAAGGAAAAGGAGGAGACTTGATCAATATTCCCTGTTTCCAGCACAAATAGAGACAACTAATGTAGTGTGGAAAGAAGATTTTAACCCTTCCGATGACCTTACAAAACTTTCTCAGTATGTCAGAGCTTATTCGGCAGCCACTATGGATAAAGCCTTGGAAGTAAGCAATGTACTTACGGAAAGAGACCAAACAATTATTTTATTGCAGTTACAGGTGTCCGAAAGACAGCAGAAAATTGAACAATTAGAACAACAACTATCAACACAACAGTAGATAAACAATCAATTAAATAAGAAATTGCTTGAGGAGAAATAGAGGATAGACTTAAGCGCAATACAAAAAACAAAAGGAATTATCCGAAGCATTGGCCAGGATAAATATAATGAATGAACAAATGATGAAAATGAAAGGCGAGCAAATTGCTTAGCTGTCACATCAAGTAGAAAAGTTCAAGAGTCTTCCGCAACCAGCAGATTTCAGGTCCGAAGCTCTACAGATCAACAAAGCATTGGTTACACAGTTAAAACTTCTATGTCATAACATTTCTCTGGTTGAGCTCCTTTGTGATATAACTGCATCAATAGTTGACAAATCAGTGGATGCTGGGCAGGATTTGGAACAGGCCGATGAGACTCTAACTAACTTTCTTGCTTGGTAAGACACCAATGAAGGGAAGGCCACAAATCTGCCTAAAATTCTAGAGTCACACAAAGAGATCCTTTTCTTAGAATGGCAGTCACAGCTAATGAAAGCAGAGAGAGAAATCTCAAGATGCAGATTATCTACAAGCAATTTAATTGAGTTAATCAATAACACTCTTTATCTGTCTAACATGATTTCATAGTGCACTCCAGGTAAATTGCCGTCAGCCAAAGTACTGGAACAAGCATGCAATCAAGAATTGGAGAAGAATGGAAGATTAATTGCCGGCATCCAAAGTTCAACTTGGGTTACCTATTGGTTTTTCTTAGTAAAACCATACAGTCAAAGGACCGCCCTCAAATGTTTAACTGATGTGATTGGTTGTATCATTCTCGAAATCCATGATGCTACATACTCAGCTCAACTACATTCTTGTCTCACTTGTCCTCTAGAATTGGAACCGATGCTTGCAATCTTCCTGATCAAATCAAAAGGAGATCATCCGAAACAATGAATCATGCTGCCGACTGCAAACAAACCTATTGTTGAGAAGATATTCATGTTTTAGTTGTACCAATTAATAACATTTTATTTTTGTAATTAGTTAGCCTAATTAGTATTTATAGACCCTTTCATGCATTTAGAAAGGGTCCTCAGTTTTTGTATAAACTCAAATCTGGAAGTCGCACTATTGTGCTTCTGGTATATTTTTTATAAAGACTGGGCCAGTATTCCAAACTTTAACGAAGAAAGCTTTGATGGGATGTGCACTATTGCCTTGATGTGAAAGTGTTTCTAAGTTGGAAGAAGGAATTTGAATGCGATTGATATCGGGAGTGACCCAAATAACATATGGTACTATTATCTATTCTCTTGTTTCATTCTTTCATGTGAATCGTCATTTGTTTAATCTTGCTATCATTGGATATATATATGTGTTTTTAACAACAGTCCTTATATTTTTCACTATTTAATGTTTAAGGAGTGTTATTCTTTCAATCATATCTGTGTCAGTGATATATAGAGAATAGTGTAATAATGTTTTAATGATTACTTTGTTCAACTACTTGAACAAAGTAATTATCATATGAATAAATGTCTTTCTTTACTAGTAGAATCATCTATATGCCTGTTTTTGGATAAAGATAATCAGACATTACACTGATAAAGAAATTTCCCGGGATAGGATAGTTATTCATATTTTTACTTTTTATATTAAATCATTCATCCATTATCATTATATTAGAGAACCACCCATTTATCCATGCCCTTTTATTCATCATTGGGAAACTGGTCCCATTATTTCCAGTCGGAGCCACCACACCAAACGAAAAAGGAGTTGCCTTTAAGGTCCGGACCGGGTGGTTTTCCCCGATGTTGTTGCAGCGATTTTCAAGGCATCAACATAACCCAATAACAAGGAAGGTTGTGTACAACCCAGATGTGATGTTTAGAGAGGTAAAAGATGTTATTAAACATGAAGTCCACCAAAGGAACTTGAGAAGATAGAGTTTGAGCTAAAGGAGGAAGAATCAGACTCTACAGCAGAGGAGGAATCAGAAGATGAATTGCCACAAAATCCGGGTGTGAGAAGATCAGTTCGAGAAAGAAGGTAGCCAAAAAGGTATAGTCCATCTAATTTATGTTTAAATTTTGCTTTATCTATTATTGATGATGATTCGATAACTGTGAAGGAAGCAATAGATTCAGAGGATGGAAAACTTTGGAAAGAGGCCATGGTTGATGAAATGGCATCTTTGCACAAAAATGAGGCTTGGGATCTGGTCGAGTTGTCAGCTGGAAGGAAACCCATTGGCGGCAAATGGGTCTTCAAGAAGAAGACAAATGCAGAAGGAAGGGTGGCGAAATACAAAGCTCGGTTGGTAGTAAAAGGTTATTCCAAGGTGCTAGGAATTGATTTGGGTGACATTTTTTCTCCTGTTGCCAAGGTAGCTTCTATTAGATTACTTTTATCTATTGTTTCTACTTTTGATTTTGAGGTAGAACAGATGGATGTGAAGACATCATTTCTTCATGGGGATCTTGAAGAGGAGATCTACATGAAGCAACCTAAAGGTTTTGCAGTGAAGGGTAAGAAAAAAATGGTATGCAAGTTAAAGAAGTCTCTGTATAGGTTAAAACAGTCACCAAGGATGTGGTATCAAAAATTTGATACATTTATACAAGGACTTGGCTTGACCAGAAGCAAAGAAGATCACTGTGTGTATTTTAAATTAATTGGTGACCATGTTATTTATCTGGTCTTGTATGTGCATGATATGTTGCTGGTTGGAAATGACAAAGAAATTATCTAGGATTTGAAGACTCAATTGTCCTCCAAATTCGACATGAAATATCTTCGTGATGCGAACTATATTTTGTGCACGGAAATTAAAAGAGATTAGGCAAAGAGGAAGCTCTGGTTAAATTAGAGGAAGTATGTCGAGACAATATTGCAGAGGTTTAATATGTAGGATAGTAAACCATTGAAGGTTCCTATTCCCGTAGGTGTAAATTTATCTGTTGAACAATGTCCCAAGACACAAGAAGAGGAAGAGGACACATCCCGTGTTCCATATGCAAGTGCAGTCGGTAGCCTGATGTATGCGATGGTCTGTACTAGACCAGACATTGCACATGCAGTGGGAGTATTGAGCAGGTTTATGTCAAAACCAGGGAAGGAGCACTAGACAACAGTGGAGCGGGTTTTTAGGTATTTGCATGGCACTATTGATTATGGTTTGTGCTATCAAGGAAGACCAGGATTGGACAAAGTTTTATATGTGGCTTTGTTGATGTGGATTGGGCTGGAGATATGGATCAGAGAAGATCTACAAGTGGGTATGTGTTTAACCTATTTGGAGGTGCAGTCAGTTGGATGAATAAGAAACAATCTGTAGTGGTACTATGAACTACAGAGGCATAATACATGGCAGCCACTCATGCAAGAAAGGAAGCAGTTTGGTTGTAGAGATTGTGTTCAAGTATGGGGTTAGTATAGGGAGCTATAAGGATAGACTTGTGACAGCCAAAGTGCAATTTTCTTGGCAAAGAACCCTGCTTATCATTCAAAGACAAAGCACATTGATGTTCAGTATCACTTTGTGAGGGATATGATAGAAGACAAAAAGGTGTTTGTTGGTAAAGGTGGACACTTTTAAGAATACTGCAGATGCATTGACAAAATCTGTGAGCTCTGAGAAGTTCTCTTGGTGTAGAGAAACAATGGGAATTTCAAGGCTGGAAAAATAACTAAGCTCTCCTGTGGCTCCCTGTGGAAAGAAAACAACAAGTGGGAGATTGTTGGGTTGTGTTATATTCTTTCCATGACTAACCTACGTAGTGAACCGAGGGGTTAGAGGGGGGGCGGAGGCCCCCCTTCGCCGCGCCGATTGCGCAGCGGGGGCGGCAGCCCCCCCTGTCCGGGGGGTATGAGGGGGGCGGGTAGCCCCCCTCTACAGGGTTCGGGGCAGCACCCCGAGAAAAAAAAAATTGGACCCTATATTAGGTTGGGCGA
>APFE030012011.1:0-55754 GCA_000404065.3 Pinus taeda
CATACCTCGATCATACTAAGAAAAGAGCTCTAAGGTTGAAAGCCAAACAATATCAGCTCATAAATGATATTCTTTTTAGAATGAATTACGATTCTGTTCTCCTTAGATGTCTTGAGAAATCTAAAGCTAATAAAGTTTTGCAGGAACTCCACGATGGGCCAACAGGCGAACACTACGCTGGAGATGCTATTGCACATAAAATCTTGCGCGCAGGGTATTACTGGCCCACGTTATTCAAAGACTCGCACAGTTACGTGAGGAAATGTCAAGTCTGCCAAACTACTGCTGGGAGACAATAGAAGCCATCCTTACCACTACAACCAGTTAACATCGACCAACCTTTCAGTTAGTGGGGATTGGATATAATAGGTGAGATCGTTCCTCACTCTTCCAAGCAGCATAGATATATCCTTACAACAACAGATTATTTTACTAAGTGGGTAGAAACAGTTCCACTCAAGATGGCTAATGCTGAAAATATCATTGAGTTCATAGATCAATTTATAATCACCGAGTTTGGATTACCTTCCGCTTTAATGTTTGATAATGCATCATACTTTTTTGGAAATGAAATGACTGAATTTGCACTTAAAAGAGGATTCAAACTTAAATATTCAGTCAATTACTATCCACGGGGAAATGGGTTAGCTGAGTCTACAAATAAAAACCTAATCAGGATTATGAAAAGAACAGTAGACCAAAACCATAAAAATTGGCATAAATCCTTAATATACGCTTTATGGGCAGACCAAATAACGAGAAAAGCTTCCATCAACGCTTCTCCCTTTAATTTAGTTTATGGGAGAGAAGTGGTTCTTCCGACTCATTTAGCAATTCCTTCTTTGTCTCTAGTTCAATACATTGATGAAGTACCAACTTCCTCATTACACCTAAGACAAATGGAAATAAGCAAATTAGAAGAACAGCGAGAACAAGCTAAGAAAACGCATGTTCATCATCAACAACTAGTAAAATCCTCTTTTCATTCAAATATAATGACCAGAAAAGATTTTCAGATGGGAGACTTAGTTTTAAAATGGGACAAGACACATGAAGAAAAGGGGAAACATACAAAATTTCAAAGAATGTGGCTCGGTCCTTTTCAAATTGTAGAAGTCTTAGGTCCATCGACATTTGTGTTACAGGATTTAGCAGGTAAAAGAGACTCTTTGCCCGTCAATGGACAAATTCTTAAGAAATGATTTCCATAGAAGAGTATTCTTCTATTTTTATAGTGTAATAGTTTTTCTTTTTCATAATAAAACCAGTTGTGAATGGTTACATTATGCATTTACGAAAAAGATACCAACTCTCTTTCAGATTTTGATTTTTCGCTTGTATAAATAGCAAATCTTTTGGAAAATTGATCTTTACTATTGAAAGATACAGTTAAAAAGACTCTAACCTAGATATGACACTAGTTTCAACTTCATAAAATTTGATGAAAATAACCTTTAGTGAAGAAATTGTTTTATATCAGTGCAATGAAAGGTATCAATAACAAAATAAAGATTCTCTATAGAACAGCTACTTCCAAAAAACTCTATCATTGTCATCCAGAGCTATCTAAAGGAAACAATGACGTCCTCCCTACTAAGGAAATCACAAATTTCAGAGGAACAATCCAAGGATACACTTCATCTTGAAGAATGAGAGGTCTCATCACAAGCCGACTTATCATAATCAAAGATATTATAGCTTGCTGACTTTGCCAAATACTGCATACCACAACAGGGCAATGACTCAATATTATTACAATCAAGAGGCAAGGGGTCTCATCACGAGCCAGCTTGTTTAGCAAAGTTATAAATTGAGTGAATGATTGTCATAAATTGGCTATCAAACCAAGACATTGTTCTTTAAGAAAAAAAGAAAATCAAAGCAAGAAGTGTAGATGTGGATTCTTCTTTGAGAGTTGTAGGTTTCTTTAAGTAAGATACAGGATCATTTCTGGGTAACAGGTAACCCTGTCGAGGCTATAAACACCTGCTAGTAGCAAAGGCTCTACCTACGACAAATGAGCATATTCAAAACTGGTTTATAGAGAAAACTTTGTTTTATATTTACATACCAAGTAATGACTGATCTAAACACAAGGACTAACTTGAGGGAACAAATAATCAAATTTGAAAATAACTGAAACAAAATGTCATTGACAGGTTAGAGCATAATGTACTTTATCTTTCCATAATAAAGTTTAATTTTCTAAAAAAAAATCTGTTTTAGAAGCTGAAAAAATTCAATAGAAACACAGAGATAATTTGTTCTTCCAAGTGAATCGCCAATTGTTGTGGCCACCAACAACGCCCCTCCTTATGAAGTGTTATTGCTAATACTAAATAAGTGGGGACCCTCAGTAAAAAATTTTAAAAAATCAATTAGTGTTATATTTCCTTTTAGATGAAACTTACAACATCATGGACTTAGGAAAATACCTTGGAAGAATATAAAATCCTAAGTTTCATAATGAAGAATGTAAAATTCACTCCTTAAGAGATATCGCATCGCGCAAATAATGATAGGGTACCTTATAATGAGTTAAAATGATAAAAAATGCGAGATTGTGACGCGAAACTTCATCGCATCGCATACATTAAAGAACCACTCACATTGAAAAACTTTAAAATCGCCGATATGTGATATCGCATATCGCGCATCGCAAAAATCACATGAATTACACATAAGGATTATAACGATTAAGCGATCTGTGATACTGTGATATTCTAATACTGTGATACTACGATACTGCGAAGTTGCGATGTTGTGATACTGCGACCTTGCGATAGAACAACACAATGAAATTGTAATAATGCGATACAACAATCTGTGATATCGCAAAGCAAAATCACAGGACCTCTCCATTGCAGTTGGCTCTGGCTCATTATTCAAGAAAAATTTTTCTAAGCCAATAATTGGTCATGCATTTTAATGTGAATTAATGAGTTGTTGCCAGTTGTTAATGAAGTATGGTGCTGTTTTTTTCGAAGAACTAGTTCACGTAAGGTGGCATGTTTTGCATATCTTCGGCATTTAAAGTTTTCTTGTCATTATTCTTTTTATCATTACTTCCACCTCGAATGTAAACTGCAGGAACGAAGGACAAAGTGTTATACAAGGCAGTATGTAGAAAATTATGAGGAGGAAAGGCAGCACTCCAATGGCCATTTCGAAAGGCACACCTAATTGATTTAAGGGAGAGAAAGAGCTGCAGAACTCTTTTGGGGCATCCATCACAGATTTCTCATATATAGCCATGGTTGAATGGGTACTAAACAATGCTGATAACAAAAACAGACAGTTTAATGCTCAGGATCAGGAACTCATGGAATTACTATTTTTACAAATTTTGAGCTTTATATCCAATGAGAGAAAAAGGCGCAAGAAGAGAAAAACGCATCAGGGAAGCCTGGATCAAGAAACAGAGGCAGTTTCCTAAGCGCGCATCACTGAGAAAACTTGCTTGAAAAGGAAGGCTCCTAATTACTCAGTCACCTGCAAGCCCCAAAAATTGCAAGAAAGCAACGATAGAAACAAACTGGAAACAAAAAACGAAAGGAAAAGCAGAGGCAGTCCAAGGGTGAACCAAGTTGAAATGGGATTATTACTAGGTATACATGGTAATGCCACATAGTCATTGGATGACTCTCAAGTATATCATCAATTTTACTGAGAAGATAATGCCAACTCTCTCTGATTCTGTTTGCTTAACTCAACCAAAGACGGAAGACAGTCAACCGACTCCACTCAAGAAAATATTGAATGCTTGCGAAGTTAAGGAGAAAATTTAGAAAATATTTAGATATTAGATTTAATTTTAGAAATAGTTTTGCTTAGAAAGAGGACGGTCATTTAAACCGAATCCTCAATTTCTATAAATTAGTTTATTTAGTTAGTAGTATTTAAACCCTTCTCATGCATTTAGAGAAGGGTCCAAAAATTTATCAAAAACTTGTCCTCAGAACATGCACTTTTGCACCCTCAGAAGAGGTTTTGGTGAATGAATGGAATAGGGTTTATTTGATATTTGCATTTGATATCTGCTACTGATGTTTCGCTTATGTACTCTTAGCGGATGTTAAATCAAGGAGAGATAAATCAATTTTCGCTTGAAGCTCATGAGTAGGACTAGTTATAAATGGTACTTTTATCTCTTAACCATTTCTGCTTATGCGTTAAAGTGATATTCAGTTTTCAGTTGTTTATATATTACAGCATGGATGCCTGAGTTATCATTTGGCACTTTTGTACGGTGATAACTATTTGTTTATGCTTAGTGTATGAATAGCTCATTTATGCAATAAGTTTTCACAACTATTTCGTCTAAATTCTTATACGTAGTAGTTCATCTTTATTGAATTCTTTTCTTATAATAGCTGAATGATCTTTATTATCAGTTATTGTTTGAAATATTTCTAGATCGCATAGAAGAAAGATCACACCCCAGGTTAGCATAAATTTTGATATTTTTTATGTTTATTAGAATACAATAGCATAGCATTAGATTAGAATTAGGATAGAAGTATTCCATTTAGAACAGAAATACCCATCTTTCTCTCACACACACTGAATTAGGAAACCGGTCCCATATCCCCTATCGGACCCGCTATACCAAATGGATAAGGAGATGCCAACCAAGGTCTGGACCGGGTGGGTATCCCCCTTGTTGTTGACCCGATTTTTGGGGCCTTCAACAAGTCCCCAATGACTTCCTTAAATCTAGGGAGGCTCAGCTCCCAAACTCAAGATGAACTAACTCTTTGACTATCACTTGCTTGGCTACCTTTTGATCTTCATGACTTGGCTGCTTGTACTCTGAGCTGGTGTGACTGATGGAGGAATATTCAAATGAAGGAGGAATAAATGAGGAGGATTTACCTCCGACAATATCTCTCCCTTGTCCCATTCGAGTTTCAAACCTTAATCTTTCCAAAATTCCTTGATTTTCTCTTTCAAACCTGCATTCAATGTATATTAGTCCACTAGGCATAATATCTCACTTTAACTCAACTAATTAAACAAAATATAATCAAAACATGTAATAAATTGTGAGAAGAGTTGATTTGGCTAATCTAGGAGGTGAATTAAGACACATATAGTTACCCAATGATGAGGCTCATCATCACCCCCTACTGAAAGTGTTGCTCATCCTCTGAGCAACTCAATCAATATCCATGTCTTTCATACCTCTAGTGACCTCCCTGACATCCCACGGTTTTGTTGTGGTTTCCTCTTCTTGTGCATAGAATCATGCCTTCCTTTATTCCTCCTCCCATTGCTTTCTTTCTTCCTCTTCCTTCCTTCCTTCTAACATCCCCAAGAGTAGTGGTGAACTAAGTCTCAAGCCAATCCAATTGAATTTGAGCCTTTGGATGGTTTGTTTGTACATGGGTGTCCTATTCAGTGCTTCTCTCAACCTTTGTGGAGAGTACCATTCTCTGATTTTCAAACTATATGGCAAACTATTCCATCTCCTTTGGTAAGCTTGCATGTTGTCATCCCGTAACAGTCTAAACATATCCTCAAAATGTGTAATTGCTTTCTCTTGGGAAGTGAGATACCTGGGTGCAAGCTGAGGATCATTTGCAATTAAATTATGTATGCTAATGACAACCATTGGATTGGACTTCTCAACTCTTATCATGAGAGGCTATGTTTGTTCCCTTTCCAATATCTTCTTCATTTTTGTAGCCCTTGCTTCCTCATGGTTCATACAGGATGCCAAATCCATCAACTGTAAATCCCCTAGCTTTGCATTAGGGTCCCATTCATTCATATTTGTCAAAGCCATGTAATGAAAGTAGAACTCAGAAACCTTAGTCCTATCCTCTAATGTACTTTGATAATAGATATCAATGAACCGTCTATAATCCTGGAATGGAATAGTGTCCCTCTGTGCTAGGGTCCTAATTTGGAACTGCAACCACTATTCCTTAAGGTATAATTCATAGGAATTAGATGGAATCCTTCACTAAATTTCTTCCAAAGATAGACTGGCCATGGATGCAAATTGATTCTCTCTTTCTTGCAGTTGTCCTTTCAACCATGCATTTCTACCTCCAACGGAGCCTTCATTATAGCCTCTCTATCCCTCAGGCTACTTAGTTCTATACCCATCTCTTTGAGCTTCTCCTCCATGTCACCAATGCTGTCCACTCCCTTGGACTTGGCAATCTGCATCCATCTATGTGTTCTAGCTCTTTCTTTCTCAAGCTCAAAGAAGAGTGGAATTGAAAATTTTTGTGGGATGACCCTACCCCATTCAATAGATCTATAGTATGAGTCAAGGTTAGGTTGAGGACTAGGTTCCCTTAGCTATGGGTCCTCTCTCTTTGTTTCTTGCTACATACTTCCTTCCTTATCCAAATTTTGAGTTTCCTATAGGTTTAGCAGAGTTTACTGTAGGACTGCCTCTGCTTCCTATAGGTCTAGTTGTGTATCCTGTAGTATGTATTTTCCTTTCGATGAGGTAGATCTAGTCACTGGCCTTCTCACATAGGTGATAGGAGACTTAGGGGAGGTTTATGCTGAGGAACCTTCTCCTTGAATTTTTATAAGAGGAACCATCTTCTCCTGTTGTTTAGGTTATTCCTCAATAACAATGGGAACCTTGGCTGGACTTTGAGGTTTTCCCTGCCTTATCCTTGTACTTTTCCTTGTTCGAACATATAATGGGGTTTTCCTCTCTCTCTTTCCTTTTTGTTTGATAGGGGTGCTAAGGGAAATGAGGGAAATTGTTGCCTCTTTCTCGGTGGGTTCTAGAGACACCCTAGGTGACTCCTCCTTGTCCTCTGCCTCCTATTCTCTATTTCCCTTTTCACATTTTTCTTTCCCCTCTTCTTCTTCCTCTAGATCCTCATCTTGTTTATCAGTTTCCTCCTTGACATATTCCTCTATTTCTTCATCTTGTTTATCTGTTTCCTCCTTGACATCTTCCTCTATTTCTTCATCACCTTCTTTCTCTCTCTTTTCCTCTTCCTCCTCATCTATTTCCTCTTCATCCCTCTCTGCTTCTTCTCCATCTGTTTCAGTCTCTTATTCATCCTTTTAACTGAGAGTAGGGCTAATATCATATGTGAGGGCTTTGATATCCTCCTCTATCTACATGTCTCTGAAAATTGCCCATTGGATAGGAATTATGAGGTTTTGGAGAGCATCTTCTGTGATGATTCTAATTAACCCATGGTGGGTTGACTGTTGGCAGTTTCCTTCCTACACCTTTATGCTTGTATTTATCAGTAATTGCATAAGAAAGTATGTTATGTTGAGCCTGTGGTGAGGAGGTGTTTTTACTCTAAACCTCAAATCTTTAAGAAGCCTAAAGTGATATCCATAAACCATACTATACCTACCTTCACATGATATGTATTTTATAAGGTGGTAGCTCACCTCATTCGAGGGGTATGGTAGGCTTGCTCTCTTCACTCCATTCTTGTCTTCAATGGGCTCCTCTCCTTCTAAAAAGAATTTCTTCTCGGCAGTTTGGCTATTTCCCTTGTCTTTCTTTCTCCAATGCACTCCTAAGGGAAGTGTGGTAATTATGCTTATGAGTTCAGGGGTTAGCTCTATGGAGAGGACTCTCACCACAACAGTTGCATGGGTTCTAGTCAAAGGAATGAGGGAGAGAGAAAAATCTCGGGCTACTTCATCATCATACCCCCTCAATTGCTCAAAATAATCCATCCAATTATGCCTTCTGAATATTTCTAGTACAAGAGGGTGTTGGTGGATCCTCATGGTGTTGATGGGCTCCCTTCTATTAAACCCCCCTATCATTTTGTCTGGTGAATTTTGAGGTGCAAAGACGTATGATATAAAATTTTAATGAAGGAGGAAATGGGACTGAAATTCTATGGATACAATTCCCTTACATAGCTATTGATTTCAATGAAACTAGGAGATTTGTTTATTCTTCTCACTTGGAAAAATGGAAAGAAATGTATAGCCTACCTCCTCATAGTGCTTGTTATTGCCAACCCCTGTATTTCCCCCTCTGAAATTTCTCTTTTCCAATCCTATAGACTGTCTGACTATATCTTGTAGGATTCTTGTGTGATCCTGTAGGATTTCCTATGTGATCTTGTAGGAAGTCCTGCACAGGAAAAATATGAAATTTTTCTCTTCCGTAGGTTGCTTGGGGATGAAAGTGACTTTGCTAGAGTGAGCCTCAAGAAGATGAATGCATGAGTGCATGGGGATCAATGTTTATTTCCTCTTATGGTCGAGTTGAGTGAGGTGGTGTGTTGGTAACTGAGGTACAATTTTATATTTTTGGACCATTGGTCATCACTACCACATCATCATTCCCCTCTCTTCATAATCAACTCTCACTTTGGGCAGCCATAGTCTTAACTGCTTTCGTCCTCATCCTCCTTTTCTTTGACTTAACTGTTATCATGTGTGGGAGGACCAACTATTTTGTCTTTGTTGACTGAGTGACGGTGGCAAAGTTAACTGGCCACCCTTTGCTTATAAACAAACTCACTCACAACCTTTACATCTTTTGATTACATTATGCAAATGAGAGAGTGAAGCGAGATACTTACCTATGGTAACAATACCTTGCTACAGTTTGTTGAAGAAATGAGGTTTTTGTTGTATGTTGGTTGCATGTGATCTATCCTTCTTATTTTTTATTTTATTGTCCTTTGATGATTTATTTGATATGCAGGTACCTGGTTTTGAGGATGATGGTGCTTCTATTTCTCTAGAGCTTCTTCTACCCTTGGATCTCCATGCTGGAAACTCGCCGCAACTTATGGTTTTTATTCTATGCGCTAGGTTGCTACAGGGTGTCTTGTAGCTCCTTCTCCCTCATAATTTTTTAATCATTTCTACTGCTAGGACTTGAGGATGATGAACATGGATGGAGAGGAGGTCTAGCAGTGTTTGAATAATGAGAAATACATTCTGGTGTTTTTCCCCTTTGCTCTCTATTTCATATTTTTTTTTTTTCTCTTTGTTTTTCTTGAAGACCGTATTTTTTTTAAAACTGATTTTTTTAATGATGAATGCAGGGGTGATCAAGGTGGAGAGAGGTATGGTAATGAAGTTGTGATGTGGGGATTTTATTTTTTTGACAAGGGTAGGTCATTTGCTTGCCTTAGGGTCACTCCCTTTAGGATTCCCAAGCCATTGTAATTCCTACAAGATCATCCTGTAGGTTTTCAGGGGATCCTGTAGAAAACACAGTACCCTTGCAATCTGAGGCAGATGAGTGAAAATATGAAAAGAATGGTGGAATGATGAAGGATAATGGATGGATAAATAAAAATATGAGTGAAATAGGTCCTTTTTGGTTCTCCTTTCCTCTCTGGTCGTCCTCCTGCTAACTTGCAAACAATTTTTCATGATTTTTCTTTTCTCTTATATTATATATATAATATATATATATTATATATATATATATATTATATATATATATATATATATTTGAAAACAACTAATCTACCTCAAAGAGATTTTCATCCTAGCTACTTTTGCTAGGTTCCTTAAGAGAGGTTTTCACCTAAGTCTCCTTATTTTTTCTTTTTTCTTTTCTTTTCTCAGTGAGCTGATGAGGCAGGAGCTGAGACTTGCTCCACCATCATCACTTTTTTATTGATACCATCAACGAACTCTTGCTTTGACAATGGCCTTTTGTAAAATTTCAATATATGCCCATTAACAAGTAAAGGAATGGCCTTTGCATCTATGGTTATGATCTGCACTGAACCATTATCATGACATCTTTCTATAACATAAGGCCTTAACCATATTGTCCTTAACTTTCCCTTAAATTCTTTATATCTGGAATCATTTAACAAAGCCCAATCACCTTCTTGAAATTTCTTATCCTTGATTTTCTTATTATGCCATATATTCCTTTGAATTTGAGTTACCTCTGTGTGTAGGAGGGCCTGCATTCTAAACTCATCTAAACCATTCAACCAGAGAAATATCTATTTTTGTGCACTGCCAAGATCTAGGTCTAGTTGATTTGATATCCTCAATGTATTATACTCAAATTTAATGGACAACAAGGCCTTTTTCCCATAGACCAACTCATAGGGTGTGAATCTAGTGGTGCTCTTCCAGGTGGTATTATAGGCCCAGGTGGCCTCAACTAGTCTATCTGCCCAATATTTCCTATTGCTGCTAACCACTTTGATTAGGATGCCATCCAGCTCTCTGTTGGTCACCTCCACTTGCCCATCAGCCTGTGGGTGATAGGGAGTGGAGGTTCTATGCTTGATCTTATGCTGGGTTAACAAGTATTTAATCATGTTGGAGGTAAACTGGCTACCTTGGTTAGTGATCAGTTCTCTAGGGTACCCAAATTTGTAAAATATATTCTCCCTTAAGAACTCAACCACCTTCTCCTCTATTTCTTCTTTAATTTCTTTGGCTTCAGCCCACTTAGTCAGATATCCAGTGCAAACATTGATATATTGCTTTTTCTTGGAAGGAGGGTCAATAGGTCTAATGAATTCCATGGCCCACTTGTCAAATGGATCGAATGTCACTTGAGTTCACAAAGGCATTTCATCTCTTAGAGTAGGCTTTCCCATCCTTTGGCACTGATAACACTAACTAGTATATCTTTTCACATCCTGATGAAGAGTGGGCCAATAGTAACCAACTTGTAACACCTTAAATGTTGTCCTCTTTGCTGAAAAGTGACCTCCACAAGGCCCATCACAACAGGTTAGAAGGATGTTGAATACTTTGTCCTCCCTGACACACCTTCTCAAAATTTGATCTGGGCCTAGTTTTAAGTGGTTTCCTGAAATCCAAGTGAAGGGGGCGCTTTTCCTTACAATCTTGCTTTTCTCTTTGGAGGACAAATTTGGTGGGAACTATGCAGATACCAAATAGTTTTCTATGTCAGCAAACCATGGAGAAAGCACTGAAATGGTGAATAGGTGCTCATCCAGTAACTGGTCATCAACCATTCCCTCCTCACCTATAGGAAAAGTTAATTTGGACAATCAATCTACAACAACATTTTCCTTTCCAGGCTTATCAACAATAGTTAGATGAAACTGGTACAATAAAAGTAACCATCTAATAATCCAGGCATTCAAATCAGGTTTATTCATTAAATATTTTATTGCAACATGGTTAGTATGTACAAATGTTTGATAGCCCGTAATATAATGCCTAAATTTGTTCAATGAATGCACAATGGCTAGGAGCTCCTTTTCGGTCACTGTGCAGTTCAGTTCGGCCTTTGACAGATTCTTACTGATAAAGTAAATGGCATATGGCAATTTTTCATCCATGTGGCTTAGGGCTGCTCCTATGGCTTTTTGTGAGGCATTAGCACGTCTATGAAAAGGAAGGGCCTAATTTGGGTCTCTCAGAATCAATGCAATGGTTAAATTTTCCTTTAGGGTGTCCCAGGCCTCTTGACATATTTTTGACCATAAAAACTCAATGTCTTTGGCCAACAACCCAAATAAAGGAGAAGCCAACTTGCTGAAGTGTTTTATAAACCTTCGGTATTATCCAGCTAACCCTAGGAAACTTCTAACATCTCTCTGCTTTTGTGGAGGTGGGACCCTTTGGATGATAGCTATTTTGTTTGGGTCCACCTATAGTCCTTGCTGAGATATTGAATGACCTAACACAGTCCATGTAGTCATTAAGAATTCACTTTTTTTAGGACTAAGAGACTGGCTCATTTCAATGCATTTGTGCATCACATTGGCTAAGTTGGATAGAGCCTCCTGCAAATCACATCCATAAGGTGTAGAATCACCCATATAAATCTCTACTGCATCATGAACTAACTTGGAAAAGATACTCAGCACTGCTCTCTGGAATGTGGCAGGAGCATTTCATAGGCCAAAAGGAAGGACCCTATAGGCGAAAGTACCCTAAGTACAAGTGAAGGTGGTTTTATCTTGGTCTTTAGGGCTGATCTGGATTTGATTGTACCAATTGAATCCATCTAGGAAAGAGAAACTTTTTCCCTGCCAAGCCATCTAACACTTGGTCGATGAAAGGTAGAGGGAAATGGTCCTTCTTTGTGGTCTTGTTTAACTCCCTGTAATCGACACAAATCCTCCACTTACCATTTTTATGTGGAACCAACAACAAGGGAGAGACCCACTCACTATTTGAGATAGGGTAAATGAATCCTACATCTAGCAGCTTTTGCAGTTCTTCTTTGACTATATCTTTAAGAGTTGGATTCATCCTCCTTTAGGGTTGTTGGATTGGCCTGCAACCTTCTTTGATATAAATGTGGTGAGTACACATAGAGGGGTACACTCCCTTCTTTTCTTTGTAACTCCAAGCAAAGGTAGCCAGGTGTTCCTTTAGCAGGCTGCACAACTTTTCTTCTTGGTGAACAGAAAGAGATGGGTTGATTTTCAAGGCTCTCTCAGGGCTGAATTCTATTGTTTTGACATAGATAGGGTTGGAATCGGCTAAGCATAGATCCATTTGATGGTTGTTTTGGGTTTCCTTTACTACTTCTTCTAAGGACAATGTACTTGGAGTTGGACTTTGGAGTATGTGTTCAATGAAATCATCTTCATCCCGTTGTCCCCCTCCCATGGTTCCTTCTAAGGTATAGAGTTGGCAATAATAAGCTTCATATTCCTCCTCCTCTTACAGCCACAAAGGTAAGTCATGTTCTAGAGATGGCTGAGCAAGAGGGTATAGGACTAACTGCTTGGACATATGCCCATTTTTTATGGTCATATTTCCAGCCCTACAGTTAATCTAGGCATCGGCTATGGCTAACCAGGGCCTCTCAAGGATGAGAGGGTAACCAGTAAGCTTGGCCTTATGTTGGAGGACTAGTAAATTTGCAAGGTACTCCCAAGAGTCAATGAAGACCATCACATCCTCCACAATCCCCTCAAGGGTCATTGTGGAGCAGTCTGCAAGTTGTAGAACTGTTGTGGTATTTCTCAATGAACCTTGGAGGTTGATCTTAAGCATGGTGTCCTTGGTAATCACATTAATGGCGGCCCCAAGGTTGATCAAAGTGTGTGGGAAAATGTTGCCATTGATGTGCACATTTATTACAGGGCTTCTAGGGTCCAAATAAATTGGGTAGATTACTTGCCCCAGCGTTAACTCGGACAGTTTTGCAATGACATTAATGGTAGGGGAATCTCTTCTTCGCCTCCTTGGATGCTTCAAGAAATTCTCCTTAATCAACTTGTTGTAAATAGGTACGTCTTCAATAGCTTGAAGAAGTGGAATTTTGATGTAGGTTTTTCAATTCTCCCAGAAGTTTAGTCTCTTATGGGGTAGGATGGAGTGGTTGTGTTAATCTCTCAGAAAAGGGTGGTGGATTTACTTTAGGAATGCTTTCCTCTCTTTCCTCCTCAACCTCCCTAGGTGGAGGTAGAGTTTGGTTGTCTGAGAGTACTCTCCCAGATCTCAGGTTGATTTCCTGAATTTCCATAGCATAAGATGGATAGGATGTCTCTCCACTGTATACTTGTTATGCATGTCTGTTGTTCGGGTACAGATTTGGCTGGGCAGATATCTGGGGTTGTTTAGGTGGAGTAGAGTGTAACAACTATGGTTGAGCAACTGGTGAAGGCAATAAAGCTAGAGCATTGTTGTATGGGGGCCTCCACCCCTAGGGCAGTGCACTCCATTGATGTTATGGTGGAGCATATGGTTGAAATGACTGGTTGGGAATGATACTAAGGTGCAAAGGACTAAGGAGGATGCATAGACCAGGAAGGATGAGCAAGGGGCCCCCAAGAAGGTATGGATGTGGTCTGGTTGGGGTTGTAATATTTATGGGATGACCCTTGCATGCCCTGTTGGTATCGCTTAGGCCCATGAGGTCTCCTTTGGTTTATGTAGCAAATTTGTTTAGTTACCCTTTCATCTCCTTGATATATAGTTTTTAATCTAGGGAGAGAAGGGCACTTGTATGTGGAGTGGTTTTCTTCACAGACTGAGTAGATTTCAATAGAATTCAATGGACATTCATTCCTAGGGTGCCTCATGGTGCATCTAGGGCAGAAGATGTCTAAGGATCTCTCTACTTCCTCCCAATTTATCTTAATGTGAAAAGTGTCCGTTTGTAGGGCAAGTGTTTGTAGCATCTCACTCTTGAAATCCTCCAGCATGTTTCCAATTTCACCCTTGATGGATGAATTGGAAGAGGATGGACTGACCAAAGGTTGACTACCACTACCACTTTTCCTAGCTACCCTAGAATGGTTTCTAAAGACAATATTGATATCCTCATAGGGTAACTGGTAGATATCCACTCTTGCTAACAAGTTTAGGGTATCCGGAAGATCTTCCCTTACTCCTCTGAGAAGGACTAGCTTTAGTGACTTAGGGTCAAGTGTGCACCTAACCATTTTGTAGCTAATCTAGAATATTTCTTCATAATCCTCTAGGGATTCATCGTGCCCTAAGGTCACCCTAAAAATTTCCTATTTAGTGTCTTTAGACCTATAGTAGTCTCGATAATTGTTGTTGAAGGCTTGTTGCATCTGAGCCCAAGTTCTAATGTTATCTCTAGGTCAACCCATGAACCAGTGCAGAGCTGCATCCTTCAGAGTGGATGGAAATAGTTTCAACTTCTGCTCGTCATTTGTATAGTCACAAGTTTGGCATATGATAGCAAACTCAAATAAGAAACTGTTTGGATCTTCTGTGGTTAAGACATGGAAATGAGGAAGGGTAGAGGGGCTTATATTTTTCATCCTAGTATCCCCATTGGTTTCCCTGATGGTGAAGGAACCCTCAACTCTTTCTCTATTTCCTCTTTCATTTCTATTTTCATCCATTAGTTCAGTAGGAATGTGTTCTTCTTTTTCTTCTTCTCCTATAGGTTTTTCAAATATGTCTAGTTGCTCACCTAAGGGTTCCTCCAATTCAAAACCATCGAAGAAGAGGGAAGGTTGGTTGTTTGAAGTAGTGGGGGTATTTGGCAAAAATTTCCCTAAGTTATTGTTGGCTGGATAAATCAATCTTGTGGACAAGACCAATCTCCCTAGTATCAGAATATAGTCTAGCAACAAACGGACAAACAAATCTATCTTTCTCTAGACATATGTGATTTATGAATAAATACTATACAGGTGTCAAGACCCTACCTTAGATCCAACTCTTGTTTGTAGTAGCCATCCTCCAATCATTCGAAAGAATTACCTTTGAGAACCTATATTCACAAACAAGAAAACATCAAATAGCACCTGCATAGAAAATATCATAAATCATGTATATTATCGTGATTAAGGAATCCATAAAATAAACCATGAATCAACAGCTTATTGAGAAAAATAGACTTATTTGTATTAACTTTGAAGTAGAATAACCTTACAACCTTTTTAGCCTTGATGTTGAGCAAGCTCTTCCTGGGGTCTGAAACAGGAATTTCCTTTACTTTGACAAGCCTTGCACTCTTCCAAATGAGATCATAGAGGTATGTAATCTCTCCTCATAAAAACTCAACTAAGAAGACTAAGTTCCACCAGCATTTCACCTCAAAAATATTCAGCTTCTCACCTCCCAAGTAACCAGCCCAATGCTTCATTTTCTAGTGCAGAGGAGGAGGTTATAGGTCCATCTATGAGGGGATAAAATCCTCCTTCAAAGGGATAAGCTCCTCACATTAAGGGGTTAGCTCCTTAAGGTATGGGATACATGAGCCTTAAGAAAGTGAACTTGCCACCTCAAGATTCCTTCCAGAAGCTTGTAAAAATGATTGAAAGTGAGTTTTATAAAATATACTCGTGCATTTTTAACTTTTATAAGGGTCTGCACCCATAACATAGAGACAAAGTAGTTAGGTGCGCAGGAGCCATGACCATTAGATGTGAGACCATAGGTAATGCAAAGAGAAAGTGCGGAAATAGAGTTTTAGAGACTTTTGATGGCTCTCTCTTATTTCTAAGGCTTGATATGAGGAACTGAGGCTTAAGACTTGCAAAAGAGGAAAGTATGAGTGGTAATGGACTCGCATAGATTGCAGAATGTTAAGGTGACAATTTTTAGTGCAATAGATTGCCCCCTAAAGTGCGAAGTCTATAATAGATAAAGATAGAGTTTGTCATCTGTGAAGAGTGAAGTACTTTATCATTTCAAGGATCATCCTGTGGACACCCCAGTCGGAACCTGTAAAACCATTCAATACAAAATATATATATAATATATATATATATATAGATATCTAATATATAAATATATATATATATAATATATATATATACATGTAAACATATATCATCGCTCAGGTAGACATTCTCATACTCAGATCAAAACTAACTAGAAAACTGTTATTCTGATACAGGAATGATTTTGTAATACATCAAGAGTATAGACCTGTGTAGACACAGTATGGGCATAGCCATTTATTTATGAATAGTCCACTGTATAATGAATACAAAAATTCCTCGTAGCGTGGATGGTAGAAACTAGATCTAGGGTCTAGATTTCTGCTTCCCAAACTAGTACGATTTCATCCATGTGAATAAATGTGTCAAAGTCGAACATGGTAGAAACCACTTGATTACTAGTCAATGATGTCAACTGTTAACAAGTGTGAGAGAAACCAGTAATGTCAATGGCTCTCAAAGTACTCAGTACAATCCATGAAATGTGAATGAATGAGCTGATGTTGAACATGTCATAGAATCCTTTGATCGAAGGTCAATGATGCAACCTATTGTCGAAGGCGAGAAACCTACCATTAGGGAATGCATATTTCAAGGTACTGACGATTTCTAGACCATCTTTCTAGAAAATAAGCTGAAGTCGATAGAAAGCGATCTGTGGTAGGCAAGCCCACAACACGAAATCATAGATCAAGTTTTGAAGAAATATATTGGCAAGGACTGACTCAGGGATGGTCAAAATGGATGACAGATATTTTACAAATGAATGGTTTATTTGAACTAACCTCTTGAACACATAACGACACTGCAGATGGTTTGGTGAAAATTGACCCAAAGCTAATACCGAGAAACTAGATGAAGACTTTCAATATGGTTTGATTAACTATTAGGCAAAGGATTTCCCAACCCAGATGAACAAAAAGTGTCATGTTCAAGAGTGGTTAGTGGCTTTTCTAAAACACAAAGTGTAACAAACGGGTTCATTTTTCTCTCTTTTCTGCCACCATTTCTGGCAAGTACCTCTTTATTTTTAACAAGCTTGAGGAGGATAACATTTTCTTGTTTATAATCTCATCCTTCGGATGAGTCCAACTTAGTTTAAAATTCGAACCCTAAGAAGGAGTGGTTCGTTCCTATTTAAAATTGAACAGGTCCTTTACTGTTTAATTTTAACGAATCCGATATAGAAAAAACTCGGTGTTTTTCAATTTTAGGATGTTAGAAGAAAAACTTAAGAAAACTCCATGGGTGTCCTTTTCCATAAACTTGTGTCCCTCAAGCCCAAAAAAGTATAAAAATAATACTTGAGAGAACCGCTTGACCATTACGATCAAGGAGTACTTTTCATAATTAGTGACTCTGATTCGAAAAGTAAAAAAGTGAACGAAGACATGTCGTTTCATAACCAGTATCGAACTTGAAAAGACAAAAGTATGGTGATCTTTTCATGTTTATACAGTCAAAAAAGAGCTGTAAGTGGACTACCCTTTTAATTCCATTTAATGAGTTAAAAAAGGAAAAAAAAACTCGGCAATATTTTCATATTTTACGAGTCAGAAAATAGCTTAAAGAGGACTCCAATCTTTCAATTTTTCATAAATTTTTGAATGTCCGAAAAAGTGATAAAAATATACTCTTTGTTGAAAAATGATCAATTTTCCCCGAAAAATAGAATATTTTGCACAAAAACTCCAAGCATTACTCATACCCGTTTAAGATGAATAAAAATGTATTTAAAAAGTTACCTTTTTAAAGTGAAAAATAAATAAACTAAAAATTCATTTATTCAAAAAATCTTATAAAAAGGGATTTTCTAAGTTCATTTTTACCATTTGATTTCAGAGTGAGAAGTGAGAGCTTTTGGGTAAGAAAGTTCCTATGAATATTCTGGAAAATCCGTCCATTGAAATCGAAAACTGTTAGCTCCAGGTAATCCACATCCTCTTTATCTTGCATTTCAACCATTTACATTTCATTTTTAGGCTTTAATTTTTATTTTTGAAGGAGAATTTAGTTTATAAAATCACTTGCGGGGGTCCGCAGGTGCAACATGTGGCCCCTGCGGACCCCGACTTTTTTCTACAAAGAAAAAATTTGTGGGTCTGCACCTATTGCTTACCACGTGTGTGGACCTATGCACTATCTATAAGAAGCAGGTGCAGACCCCGCGAAATGGATTTGAAAAACATAAATTTCTCCAATCTTGCCCAAAATGTTTTGAACTAAATTGTTCTAATATGTCTTTTTTGCATTATGGGACACTCAAAATGCTTATTTGGTGAGAATGCAAGCATGAGGATGTGGATCTTGCGGAAATAAATCATCTGCCCACATTGCAAGCATTTAGAACATGTGGACTGTTTAAGTTCTGGGCCTTACTAGGTATGAGGGCCCAAGTAGACTTCTTGCAATGGCTGGTAGACAAGTGGAACATACAGGACCAGTGTTTTATGATTGGTGGCCACCGGCTCGAAATTGAGCTAGAGGACATATATTTTTTGACTGGTTTACCTAAGAGAGGCGAACAATTATCTCTTTTTGGGACTAGGCCAAGTGGCCAGTCTGTCGCTAGTCTTCGATTGGAGTTTTGCAATGATCAAACAAACGAAAAATGGATCGATATTAAAACTATCGATCGTCCTGAACTTAAGGTTATTGCATTCATTGTTACCAGGCTATGCGGGAGTGCAGCATTGCATGTGGCTATTGGATCCATGATGCAGATGGCTGTAGACTGTTATTGAGGCACCATATTCAACTGATGCGAGGCTGTGTTGGCAAATGTGAAAGGCCAACTAACCAGAGCAAAGAATGGACAACTAAAAAACTTTAGATACGGATTTATCGTTGTCAGCTTTTCTCTAGAGAGGACCCCTATGCTAGCCTGCAACATTTTCCTGTTGATGTTGGTCTTCCTTGAGAGCCTAGAATAATGCATTGGATTGCTTTGATGGCTCGTCACCTTGAGGAGGGTTCATAGGTTGTTCAATTTTTGCCTGAGTATTTTCATTGGTTAAACAACAAACCTTTTGTGATTCAAGATTTTCCATATGCCAGGATGGATTATTGCAATGACCCAAACATGAGTCTTCCACCAGGAGAGCAATAGGATTATTCAGGTAAAATCATTTTCAACACATTCTAAGTTTTAATTATTTTTTTGTTTTTTAAATCGTCCAAAATTGAAAATTAAACGTTTTAAATGTAGATGTGGGTCCACGATGACCAGCTACTCTCTAGCCTTACGAGAGGAGACACCCAGCTACAGTAGTACTAGATCCACAGGACCAGTCAGCAAAGATCCTGATCGACTTGGAGAATCATCTAGAGTGCTTGACAGTAGATATTCCAGAGACTGGTATAGATGATATTCCACTTAGTTTATAGAGATATGTGATTGGGGTCCCAAGAAATTTTAGGAGGTTCCTATGTAGGGTGGCCTGAGTAGTGGTTTCTTATCATGATCATCACTAGGGATAGGATGATTGATTTTGTAGACTCACATGACATTTTTGTCATTTTGTACTATCATTTTTGCCGATCATAAGGTGTTTTTCAACCTAGGATCGAAGATGATGTATATTTTGACACACTTCTTCTATGCTATGATATATCATTATTAACGGCTATCTCGTGTAACATGTTATTGAATGTTTTTAAATTTACTTTTTTGATTATTGCAAATGTCTATTTATCATACGAGAAGCAACTGCATATGCTAATGTCTTTAAATGTCTTGGAATATGCTGATATTCAATGTAATCAAATTCATGCTCCAAGAGACGAACTCTTAAAAATAATCTTAATAACACTGGATTTCTAATGGCATAAACCCTGTTAAGTTGTAATACAATGAGTTCAAAATCTAACCTAACAATCAAACTCTGAATCCCAAATGAGATGGATTCAAATAATAACTCAATCACTGCACTATACTCTGCAATGTTATTCATTGTTTAACCAAGGCTTACCCCATGCATAGATACCAACTCATCAGAGGGTGAATAGATAACCCAAGCTGCAGAAGAAATGTTCCTTGTACTACAACAAGGACCATTAGCAAAACCAATGTATGTTTGAAGAGACGTCGACATCTACAATATCAAGAGTAAAATCAAGATAAGAAGGAGTAGTGATAAAAGCATTCTCTAAACTAGACACACTTTTCTAATCTAAAACACACCAGCTATTAAGAAACTAATATAACAAAAAATATCCACACTGAAATTTAAGCATAATATCTCTTCAGATAAAGCCCATTTTCTACGTTTACCCAAAGAGACAATGTCAAAATCTACCAATTCATAAGCCCCTTTTGCCAGCTTTCGCTTAACAATATAAGGACCATGCCACATAGGTACAAATTTTCTAGCCCCTAGCTTATCGTTTGCTTGATCATATAGTAAAACTAGGTCTCCTTTTGAAAAATTATGAGTAACATTTCGGTCATACTGAGCTTTTATTCATCTCGCATGAGTCTTGTTTACTTTTTAAGTAGTGCGTCGATTCTCATCTAGCTAAGCTAAGTACAAAAAATGTTTCTCCTCTTCAGAAGTGGCTGGGAGTAATTCTATGGCTAATTGTAATGAAGCAATTTCGCATTCAATAGGTAGCACTACTTCCAAACCGTAGACCAGTTCAAAAGGAGTGAAACCAATTGATGTCTTCACTGAGGTCCGATATGCCCAAAGTGTTGAAAATAACATGTTAGGCCAATTTGGCTTATGAATACTAATGATTCGTTGGATCATAGTGACTAGAACTTTATTGATAGCTTCAACTAGACCATTAGCCTGCGGGTAATACAGAGTAGAACTATCGTGACGCAGGCCAAGTTGATCTGTTAGTTCAGTCATCATGATGTTTCAAAATTGACTTCCATGATAAATAATAATAGCTTGAGGAACACTGAATCTAGAAATTATATGATTTAATACGAAAGTTACAGTAGTCTTGCCGTCTGTCGAAAATGTAGGCATCGCCTTGGTCCACTTAGTAAAATAATCTACCACTAGGATAATATATGCATGCCCCCCGACTGAGTGAGGGTTACATGTAATAAAGTCAATACCCCACTTTGTGAAAGGACCGACAACAATTATAGGGTGGAGAGGAGAGGGTGGAGCATGCATCTTACAATAAAAAATTTGACAATTCTGGCATTTTCAAACTACATAGATACAATCTTTGAATAAGGATGGCCAGAAATAACCAACGCGCAATATCTTTTGGGCTGTGGCATACCCAAACATATGACCGCAACATTCTCCAGAGTGACAGTCATTCAAAACCTTTTCATCTTCTTCATGAGTTAGACAATGTCAGAAAATAGAATCCGCCCCATGACGATAGAGTGTATCACCAATAATATTGTATTGTTGGGATTGGAAATGTATTTTCCATCTTTGAGATCGTGACATTTCAGGCCAAAAATATTGGGTTTGGAGATAAACAATAATATCTCCATACCAAGGGTCAAGAGTACTGATAAGAAACAAGGATTCATCCGCAATGGGTTGTTCCGCCATAGTTTCAGTATCAGTATGCGGGAAATCACACATCAATTCAACAAAAACCAAAGATTTCTTTGCCTTGGATTTTTAAAATTCCAAGTCAAATTCCTACAGGATAACTATCCATTTGGAATATTTGCCCCTTAGCAATTTTTTGGTAAAGATATACATCATAGGGTTACAGTAAAAAATTACAGTGGTTTTATCTAATAAGATCTAGTGAAAAAATCTTTGGATAGCTTGGACAGCTGCCAAGGCCAATTTCTCCACCTGCAAATATTTAAGCTCAGTCAGATGCAGAGTGTGACTAAGATAGTAAATCACATGTTCATTATTGAATTCATCTTCCTAAAATAAAACCATCCCAATGGTGGAATGAGAAGCGGCGAGGTACAAAAAGTATTCCTGGTTGTATTTGGGAGGATGTAGTAACGGTGCATGTGTTAACGTGTGTTTAAGTGCATCAAAAGATTTATCAGCGATCTCATCACAAAAGAATGGAGTATTTTATTTCAACAACCTGGTAAAACCTTTTGTTATCTCGGCGTAGTTAGGAATGAAAAAACGTAAAAAGTTTTCTTTCCCTTGCAAACTTTGGAGTTGGTGAAGAGTCGAAGGAGGAGGTAATATGACGATAGCTTCAACCTTTGAGGGATTGACACAAATGCCTATTTTTGAAACAAAAAATCCCAGTAAGCGACCTGTTTCTACGCAGAATACACATTTGTGTGGATTCAGCCTAATTCGATGATGTCTACATCTCATCAAGATTACTCGTAAATGAGTGAGATGATTAGCTCTACGTAATGAATGGGTAGGTAAATCATTGAGATAAGGCTGCACAATGTGCTTGATGTCATGAAATGTGTAAGACATAGCCCTTTGAAAATTTGCTCCAGCATTCTTCAATCCAAAGGGTAATTTGCAATAAGAAAATGTCCCCCATGGACAAATGAAAGTTGTTTTAGGTTGATCACTAGAGATTATGTTGATTTGATTGTAACTGGAAAAACCATCCATAAAGGAGAACATTTCACTGCTAGCACAGTCATCAATAATTTGATTGATATAGGGGGTTGGATAATTGTCTTTAGTAAAAGCTCAATTAATATCCCTATAGTCGATACATATTCCTATCGTTCCTTGTTTTTTTATTAACAAGAACAATATTTGATACACAATCTGTTAAAGGAATTGAATAAATGAAACCTATATGAAGTAATTTCTCAACTTCAACTTTAATAGTAGCGGCCTTTCTCAGATGTATATGACGCAAACGTTGCCGGACAGGTTTAGCATCCAAGTAAATTTTAATTTCATCAACAACAATTGATGGATCGATTCCTGACATTTCTTCATATGACCAGGAAAACACGTCATGGAATTCTTGAAATAGGGATTTATAAGTTTGGATTTAATCATCCATAAAGGAAGCATCTATATGAATGTTTTCAATAATTCTGGGTTTAATTGAAATGTCAATAAGAACCGTTCGAGAGATATTTCCCGAATTTAACTCAGAATTGGGATGTTGTAATGGATTTTGTGGTTCTTTGACATAGTCAGTAGTAAAAATAGATGAAAATCATTTTCAAAATGATCAAGCTCAAGTAAAAACGAAGATCGATGATGAAGATCTTCTCATGGTAAATCATCAACACACAAAAGTTCACGAATCTGCTCATTAGTATGAACAGGATCAGAAAATGTTGTTGAAGCTGAGGTTGATATCGAAAGTGATTCCCCATGGACCACATTCATTGGATCAATTTCGGTTGAACAAGAGTCAGAAAGTGACTACACATCCTGATATGTAATTTCAAAGGGACTCAAAGGCATCACACCATTAAACGATTCCACCTCAGAATCAGAAGGTACAATCCAAGGATCATCAAAAGAAATAGTGCTTAATGAAGTCACATGAATAGTTGCAATAGAAGGCAATATGATAGGAGGAGGGCAGGAAAAAGTCCCTAGTAAACCAGAATCTTTAATCAAACCTACTCTAACTTCCTTATAAGCGATAGTTGTTTTACCGACATGCTGAATACTATCTGAAGAGGCTAGGTCGGATGAGAAATAAGTCAGTTGGTCTATTGTAACGATATTTCTGTTATGAGGAAACTTGATAAGCTAAAAGACCGATAAAACAATAACAATCGTAGCATAAGACCATCTGCGACCTAGGAGAAGGTTGTAATCTAGAGGGGCATCAACCACTTCCACATCTAGATTTACAGTTTTCCCTTCGACCCCTATAGGTAAATCCTACAAAATACTAAAAGGATGGAACCCTCGGCCATCAAAAGCCTTTAGAATCATCGGAGACTAATTGAGTGGGGGAGAACCAAGCGATCTCCAAGACTGGATCGACATAATACATGTAGAAGCTCCTTCATCAATCACAGTCCGAAAAGGTCTATTTTTGACTAACACTGGAATCTGGAAAGCCATTTAATGAGGTAGTCGAGGTGTACTATTCTCTAAATCGAATATTATTAGGTTTGAATATTGAATATCAACAACTCCTATAGTAGACAATAGTAATTTACACTGTGTTGAGCACAATTGTAGCACTTCCAAAGTCGACATTGCTGAAGGGGAAATAGCTAAGTCTTTAACAAGGTTATAATTCTGAGCAGCTCCTACATGTGGATTGAAAGATGATTTATGAAGTATACCTTTAGCAGGCAGTTTGATTACTAAGTCAAGGTTGGCTTTCTCGATCTGTACCAGATCAGAACCAGGAGGAGTTGTAGTTGATGTGTTTGAATTATAAGATTCTGCTTCTTTACCACCAATAGGAGTTTTACTACCATAATCTTGCGATTGTGTCACAATCCTGACATGAGACATCATCATAATGGATTCTTCTGAGGCATTTGAGGAAGAACCAATCATCTTACTATCTTGAGTAGGAAAATGATCCTTCAAGACAGCGGGTGTTTCTGAACCTTTAATAATTTTTGAAACCTCTGCTTGATGTGGGAAGTCTTTGGTAAAATGATCAGCATCGCGAATGAAACAAGGATAGCGAGGTTTATGTTTTTCGTCAATAGATTCATTTTTATTTGTTTTCTCTTTTGAATTTTGTTTGTTTTTTTTCTTCCCCTTCTTTTTACCACCGAATTTTGATTTGGCCATATATGATTATACGACGTGGATGTCGGCAGAAATTTCAGTGGAAGAATCTCCTTTCGGGGAATCAGGTAAAGTTATTATAGGAGAAGAATCCTTTGAATATTTCTTCTTACCTTTAGTACTAACTGAACCAATCATACCATCAGTGGCATGAGACCCTGAAGGAACTGCAGTTATTTGACCGTGTTTTGGAAGATCAGGGATTTTTTGAGGTAAAGTACCTGACTGCGTATAGACGAGGTCAAGGTATTGAGCCTAAGTAATGAATTGCTCTTCAGTGACAACTCCTACCTTATCTACATCTTCAGTGATTTTAGGTAACAATGATTTAACGAACCATTGCGCTAAAATTTGATCTGGAATGAAAACTTACATTAAACACCTTCTACGTTGCCATTCATGAATATGGTCAGAAATATATGTGGACATGGATTGTTTTAGTGAAGTTAACAATTTCGTGCCATTGTCATATCTGATAGGTAATTGAAAATGAGGTAAGAAAGAAGTGGCTAACTAATTGAAATTATATTAAGGGCCTCGTGGTAACTCAATGTACCATTTGGCGGCAAGACAAATAAAAGTTTGTTGAAAAAGACGTAATCGAATTGAATCATCGATGATTGAATTAGATGCACACTAGAGGTAATAAGTCATAACATTATTTGACAGATCCTCTCTTGACTTACCCTCGAATTTTGGGATATCACTGGGCAAATTACTAGGCATTGGTGGCTAATACAGAAGATAGTAAATTGGATCGTTCGTAAGGCGCAACAAATCAGGTAAATCCAAAGTTGCAATAAATGGTAACTAATGGTTAGGATCGAGAAAAACTTGGGTAACAAGACCAGCCCCAAGAGGAGGATATCCAGGATAACTTGAAATTGGATTTGCATTAGGAATGTTATAACCTCCTGGGAAACCTAGATTAACCAGACCAAACTGGGGTTGCTGAGCTTGTTGATAAGTATAGTCAGGATATGGTTGATACTGATAAACTAGATTTTGTACAGTAGGACTGAATTGGTACTGTCCCTGGTACAGTTGATAAGTGAATTGTGGTTGACTTTTGACAACCGTACTTGGACCAGCTTGTCCTACAGGCATTTGGACCAAAGTCTGAACTGTAGGTCTTGATTGTGGTAAAGAGACTTGAGGAGTTTGTACTAACATAGGAATAGTAGAAACTGGAGCTACAGATACTCCAGAAATAGGTGTGGTAGGTTGAATAGAAGTTGCAGTAGTTGTAGCAGTAGTTTGAGGCAAAGTTCAAGGTGAGCTAGGCCCAGGTTGCTGAACTAAACCAAGTCCAGAGGTTTGAATAGTAGGTTGGACAAGTTGCTGGGTTGGACCAGAAACCAAAGGTAGTCCAGGTTGACTTGATAACAACATATTAGGTTGCATAGTCTATTGAATTTGAGATGGATCCCACACCATATTCATTGCAGGGTATGGACCCATAAAAGGTTGTGCATATGGAGGACCACAACTGGGTTGAATGTGGGGCTGATAATTAAGCAGTACATTTCTAGCTCGTAAAAATGGTTGACCAGAAGGTGGTTGAAAACCTTGAATTGGGTACTGACCTTGAGTTGATAACCCTGAGGCACGTACTGAACCTGGGGTTGACCTTGAGTTGTATATTGAAACTGGGGTTGACCTTGAGGTACATACTGAGTCTAGGGTTGACCTTGAGGTATGCACTGTCCTGCAGGTATGTACTATCCTTGAGGTTTCCCCCCAAGCAATAACTGACTACCTTTAGGTTGCCCCCCAGGCGGTAACTGACTACCTTGAGGTTGCCCTCCAGGCAGTAGCTTACTACCTTGGGGTTGCCCTCGAGGCGGTAACTAACTACCTAGAGGTTGAGGATTTGGAATAATACTAGAAATCATAAGGATTTATTTTGCGCTCAACATTTGAGTTCCATTATTACTAGTTAATAACTCATGTTCAATTGGTTGAGAAGATGCTCTTGAAAAAGTATCAGTGAGTGACTAGTACCCCGAAGGAACAAAAGGACCACCATATAAAAATGTTCCTGGTGATTGGGAAAACATTGATGACTGTCTTGACATATTCAATGGAGGATAATAACCTCTTGGTGTAGGATGAAAAGGAATTCGAGGTGGTGAAAAAGTAAGACCTGGGTTTTCTAAAAAATTTGTCAATGATACGTACCAAGCGTCAGTCCTAAAAGGACTGTACAATATCAATTCACGCTCCCTAAGATTTAAAGTTCGGTGGTTTTCGGGAAGAATTACGTCTTCGTCTGGACTAACAAGTTCTTCAATAGAAATGAGGCCAGAAGGAAGATTTTGGGTAATGATATTTCCTACCCTGGGTGAACCAGGACCATTAGAAGTTGCAGAAGAAAATCCTGAAGTTGGAGTAGCAGTAGGTTCAGTTTTAGGCTCAGAAATTTCAGGTTCTTCAGCTAATTCACTGGAAGGAGAAATACTATCAGTGACTTCGGAAAATTAAATTGCCTCAAAAATATATTATGTTGTTTGTATTTGATAATCAAGATGAACAATTAAATATGACTCTCCAACTTCTGCTAATCCAACTCTACTATCACTAGGTGATACAAGAGCTCATAGCCCTTCAAGCTGACTTGGTGTGTACTCAGGAGGTTTCCCCTGAAGTCTACGAGGTTGTCTTGGTAATTTAGCCACGATTAAATATTTAATTAATCACACACAAACAAAGAAAATTTCAATAAAACCACCTAAAGTCTTTAAAGAAACAAACAACTGAATCACATGCCTAAAAAATCTAGGAGTTCAGCCCAAACAGAAACAGTAACTTCCAGTACTAAAAACACTAGTTGGTGATGAAATCCAACGTCGTAGAATTTTAAAACAGAAAGGGCAGTTGGAACAGTTACCCTAACACCCTGCTTAATGAAATAGACTGGCACAAGTTTCTTCACAAAACCATCTCGAGTGAAGAGAACCCCCCAGAGAGTCCAAGTGAGTCTAGTCGACGTCTGCTCCAGGCACAGTGAGACCCATCCTTCACCATCACCTTAGGAAATAATCTTAAGTTTATGGACACTAAGGTTAGCAACAGCAACAAATACAATTGGGGGAACAGTCTACGATCCGATCTACGCGCAAGGGAAGAGTAACAAAGCTCAATCCCCTCGAAGGCTCCTCGACATGATCAATCCAAGGTTTACCAACAAGTGACCCCAAGCTCCTCGACAATGGTTAATCCGAGGTTTACCGTTTATAATACACGCAAATCTTCTATCTTTCCCAATGAAACAAACTTGATTGTCTCAAAGGTTCGGACATGATCTCTTGATTGACTCCTTTAAGAGAAGCTTCCTAGAATGTATCAATTACAATTGGATTTATTTCCTACTGCAAGATGTAGCTATTTGTTTGTTTTAACTATCTTGGAGAGTTAATTACTCCCTACTCCAAGATACTAGCCTAAGCTATATTGGTGATAAGAGCCCTAGAAATAGAAAAAATTACTAGATCAATTTTAATTAAGCGTTGCTTTTATGGGTTGTTCTTTAAGTCAATAGGTATGGAAATGAAACTTTTATGGTGTGAAGAGTCGACTCCAAAAACACTAAAAAAATGCACCTAAAATGATAAGCAATTTGTTTTCCTTTCAATGAAATTCTAGCTAAAAGAAAGAGTTTGAGAATGCAATTCTTTAAAAAACAGTTCTTTCTTTCAACATGCAAATAAAAAGAATTTTGTCTTTTTCATTAAGAACTCAAAAACAAGACTACTAATTAATGCTCACAAAAAATCCCTTTCTCCTTTCAAAACTTGAAACTACAAAAAACAATTTGCTTCAAAAGAGATCTACAAGTTCTAGAAAACACTCAAAACTACAAAAACTAATCTTGAGATCTAAAAACTTTTAAAAAACCTAATTGAATAAAAGCTTCAATTATTTTTGAGGATTTTTTACTTAGTTGTTTAGTAAACTAAGGATTCATTTTTTCAGAATAACAAATCAATCAAAAAACATCTAGATATGTTTTCTTTTGTAAAAATGAAATTCAAAACTTATACCAAAGCTTGTTCAAATATTTGCAAGGAGAAAACTAAATCTATTTCTCACAAAGGATAGATTTCACAAGAAATTCAGACTCATCAAGAAGACGAAAAGACGCCATGGTAATCTAAGTTTTCTCAAGCTTATGATCTTTGAGTCGTTACAGAGACCAAGTGAAAACCACTCTAGGCATGCAAAAACTTCTAGAAAATCGTCTAAAACATAAATACCATTGGAACTCACTCACAAGAGATTTTTGACAGGACACATGCAGATCTGGGTAGACACTAAAAACCTTAAATTAAACCTAAACTTAACTAGAAGAAAAAAATTTAGGTTTTTCAAAAAAAATTACAGCGTCCACAGGCTTCCAGAAGAACTAGATGCGGTACCTCTCTGTTTACTAAAAGAAGAGTGTGAAGATGCCCGCACTGTCCGTAAAGAGAAAGTGCAGTCCCCTGACAACTTCGAAAAAAAACAAAAAATAATCCATATTCTAAAAACTACCCAATCCAACATACATCAATCAAAAACCAAAAACAAAAACAAGTTTCTCAATTAAAATACAAAGGAAAACCAAAAACCGAATTCAATTCCCCAGTAGAGTCACCAATTTGTTGGCTGGATAAATCGATCTTGCGGACAAGACTGATCTCCCTAGTATCAGAAGATAGTCTAGCAACAAACAAATCTATATTTCTCTAGACATATGCAATTTATGAATAAATACTATAGAGTTGTTAAGGCCCTTGATCTGGATTTAAACAGGAACGAAATAAAATACTGAGATAACCATATACACAAAGAGGCAGCGGAAATAATACTTCATTTCATTAATGGAAAATACTGAAATATGCTTACAACCAGAAATAGAAATAAACCAGCTAGGGCGATGGTAGCTTATCTCTGAGAAGAGATGTGTGGCTACATGCCTATGAACTGTGTTACAGTGAGGCTCGAAGGCCTATTTATTGTTGAGAAACAATGTAATAACCCTTCACATTCCAAAACCTAACCCTGGAAGATGAAACGCCAAATTGTGGGCCCCGTTTTTGGGTAAGTTGGTACATCAACTTCCCGGGGTCGCGAATTGGTTGTCTTATCTCCGTTTGACGTGCACGATAGCCTGTTGGAAAGATCTCTCCGTGGACTACGATGAAAAAGATGACTTGTAGATAGAAAAATCACTGGTGGTAGATTTCCTAAAAAACGTCGTTTAGGGCCTCAAAATGGCTCCGGAAGTTTAGGACCCGAAAAACTGCTAAAAATAGTAAACTGTGCTATAATTAAGGAAACTGGAAGAACTAGAGGGGATCCACATGGAATTAGCAGGTGGCCACCAATATCCACCTGGATCATTCCTCCCCCCTTAGGAAGCAATGGTCCCCATTGCGTTGAGTTCCTCCATCTCCTAAACTTTTCCTGCAATCTTTGATGTGTCCAGTAATGGTGGGAAGCATGGTCGACGACGGTCCACATTGAACAAATGGTGTAGGAGAAGGAATGGAGGAATGATGTGCGCCAAAGCATTGTTCCCATAGCCTTGGTACTGGTGTAAGGACCATGTCGGAGTGGTATGAGCTTCTGATGGGTTCTGGTAAGGCGTTCTTTCTGTCGATGCAACCAGACTTTGTTGCCCACCTGAAACTTGTGTGGTACCCCTGTGCGTGAGGAGAAGTTGTTCCTGTGTTCTGTCATGACCGTATCCCTTTGCTGCTACTGCTGCGTGGAGGAACCCTTTGCGGGGGTCATGGATGTAGCAATGATATTCCCCTTACTTTGGGGGTGAACCAAACAGGAAATAAATTTCCTAGTCTGTGATATGAGCTTACTGCCTTTCTTAGCAATGATCAAAGAGGTGGTGGTAGGTGGGGCTACCTCCGGTATCCTGTATAATGAATTATCCAAAGAAATAATGACAGCACGAGGCCTTGACTCATACACAACATGTCGCCTCCACAAGTATCGCTGGCCTAATAGTACATCACAAACATCCAGAGGTGTAACATCACACAGTACCTCGTCTGTGAATGGTTTGATGTTGTAGGGAAGGCAACACTGCTGGCAAAATTTGAGATCTCATCCTTCATGAATCCACCCAATACTATACGGCTGCAGGTGTGGTGTAGTCAGTAGGCCCAACCACTTCATGACCTCTTCTGAAATAAGGTTCTTTTGGCTGCCACTGTCGACAATGAATTGCAGCGGCGAACCCTTCACCTACATCTGTGAGTGGAAAAGACGTTCCCCCTCCTCTGGCTCTTCAGGCTCATTCTTCTGGATCTTGGCAGTGGCAACAGTGGCGCTAGGATCCACATCAATGATCTGCTTCCCTTCACCATTCTCCTTGTTGGGTTCTGGCTCAGGGTCGGAACATGTATCTGATTCGGAAGCCTTCAACTCGGCCACCAGTGACTGCTTGGTCCGGCACTCACTTGTGTTATGAGTGGGACTCTTGTGGAACTCACACCACTTTCCTGTGTCCTTCTTCGGCTTTGTGGTGTTGCTCTATTCTTGTGGCTTCGACGGGTTGTCTTGGGTCACCCCGCCTTGGTTTTTTCCTTTGGGCTTCGGATTTGCAGATCCAAAGTCTCTCTTCTTCTGCTTGAACTTTTGCTCGATTTTGACAGTGTATGGGTATGCTGTGCTGAGTGAGGAGATGTCCAAGAACTCCATCTCTTCCTGGATGTATCTGTGTAGGCAGTCGCGGTGTTTGAGCACCAGATGTCGCTCAGAATCTTTGATACCCAACTGTGTACGAAGGTTATGAAAAATGTTTGTGAACTTTGGAACATCTTGGTCTCGTCCTTGCCGCAATGTGGTCCATTTGATGTATTTGTCCTCATAGCTTTTGACAGGGTAGTACTGCTCCTTGATGGCATCTCAGAATGAATCCCAAGTGGGTGTGACTGAAAAATAGTGAGCCTGTGCTTTCATCCTTCTGCTCACAGTAGGTTTCCCACCAGTCCTTGACGTGGGGGGCTGCTTTGAGAAGAACGAAAACAATCTTTTCCCGACTTGAAAATTCATGAACAGAAAAATAAACCTCTAGTAGATTTAACCATTTATCTACCACATCTGCGTCTATTTTACCCTCGAAGATGGGGATTTCAAAATTCACTTGTACCTTAAACGGTGTGGCATTTCTAGAGTAGCTGTTGGAAGCCGATGCGTCGCCTCTCGGTAGCCGCTGAAGAATCTGTGCAAAGTTGTCCATCATCGCGTTCCTTTGCCGCTCGAGGGCTTCTTCGAGCAAGATTTTGATAGGATCTCCTGCCCCCTTATCTTTCTTCTCATCCGCCATGGGAGGCCGTCGGGATTTGCGAGGCTGGTCTTGCAAAGGTTCAACCAGTTCAAGCCGTAACTCCTTATATCCCGACCTTGTTGGGGACATGCAAAGAAAAACAGAGAAAAAAGCAGACCGCTCTGATACCACTGATCAGGATTTAAACAGGAACGCAACAAATTATAGAGATAACCATATAAACAAATATGCAGCGGAAATAATACTTCATTTCATTAATGGAAAATACTGAAATATGCTTACAATCAGAAATGGAAATAAACTAGCTAGGGCGATGGTAGCTTATCTCTGAGAAGAGATGTGTTGGCTACATGCCTTTGAACTGACTTACAATGAGGCTCGAAGGCCTATTTATTGTTGAGAAACAATGAAAAACCCTTAACATTCCAAAACCTAACCCTAGGAGATGAAACGCCAAACTGTGGGCCCCGTTTGGGGGTAAGTTGGTACATCAACTTCCCGGGGTCGTAACTTTAGCATATGATATCCGTTTGACACGTACAATAGCTCATTAGAAAGATCTATTCGAGCACTATCATTGTTGGAACGACAACACCGGTCCATGTTCCATGGACCCGTGTTGCCCCGTGAATCCCAAAAAACGTCGTTTAGGGCCTCAAAACGGCTCCGGAAGTTCAGGACCCGAAAAACTGCTAAAAATAGTAAGTTGTGCTACAATTAAGGAAACTGAAAATGTGAGAAAGACAATGGCGGGGGTCCAGGTGGACTTGGCAGGTGGCCACCAATATCCACCTGGATCATTGACGATAGCTTGATAACAAATAGTGAATAAGAGGTGAATGAAGGAGTTTGGGGGCTTTTGAGTTTATATGGGGAAATTTTCTTTAGTTTTTCAAAAATAAATGGGACCCACCCTCCTTTAAAAACTGATTTTTCACTTTATGAAAACAGAGTTACCTTTACCATTGAAAACCTGAGATGTCCTTTACTTTGTTGAGTGCTGGAGCTTCTTTTTATGGAACTTTTTGGAACATGAGAGTATGAGGAGCGTGTGAAAATTCAAAATCAACTCCCAAAAGTTCTTTGTCATGTTTTATTCACTGTTGGTTTTATTCATGAAAATGATGGACCTTGGAAACCATAATGACCTAATGGATGACCTAAGACAAAATGGAATGATGATGATGACTGACCTATTTTTATTGTGACACCTCCATAAAGTGTGATAGGTGACCAGCATGAGTGAATTGCCAAAAGAGTGACTTCATCTTTAGTCTGACCAAACAATGACCAAATTTTGTTGTGTAAACCTAGTAGCAAAAAAAATTGATTTTGAAAGTCTGGAAGAAACATAGTAAAAGCATATTTGATCCAGGTGACAGGCTAACAAGACTTAGTAAGGTAGTTCAATTCATTGTAGTGAAGTATACTAATTAATCTAGTGATGTAGCTCAGATATGCATAAGAGAAATAATGAGGTTGCATGGTGTTCCCAACAAGATCACATCAGATAGAGATTCCAATTTCACTTCCAAGTTTTGGAAGGCATTGTTTGCAAGTTTGGGGATAAAGTTAGATTTCAATACAACTTATCATCCACAAAAAGATGGAAAAACGAAGATGTTCAACAAGATTCTTGAGGACATGTGGAGAGTGTATGTCATGCATCAAAAAAGGAAGTGGGAGTAGTATCTTCCACTGGTAGAGTTTGCATATAATAACAAGTATCAAGAATCCTTGAGGATGAGTCCATTTGAGGCTCTTTATGGGGGGAGTTGTAGCACTCCTATCATATAGAGTGGTCCAGTGAACAAGGTGTTGATTGGACTAGACATGTTGGCTGAGATGTAGGTTATTAGAATGAATTTAAAGGTAGCTCAGGGTAGGCAGAAGAGTTATGCAGATCAACATAGAGTATTCAAGGACTTTCAAGTTGGGGAGCATGTGTACTTGTGCATCAATCCCAAGAGGATCTCCTTGAGGATTGGGTCATGTGAAAAGTTGGCACCTCAATATTGTGGGCCTTTCGAGATCCTTGAGAGGATTGGACCAGTGGCTTACAGACTTGCACTGCTGCCAATTGTGAAAGTCCATGACGTTTTCCATGTTTCATTTCTTAAGAGAGATATGTAGGTTGTTGATCATGTGATTGATTGGTCTATGTTGCAACTGGAACCAGAGGGAGAGTTCCATCCAAAACCTCAGTGACTCCTATAACGGAAACAACTCATGATCCATAACAAGGCAATAGAGAAAGATAAAGTGTAGTGGAAGCACTTTGGGCCCGATGAAGCTACATGGGAGATGACTGATCAAATGTAGGCTTTGTATCCTTCATTATTTTATGGTTCAAGCAAATGAGTTTTTGGTATAATATATATAATTAAATATATATAATAGACTACTAATTATAATATAATATATATTATATAATATAATATATAATAAAAAGTATATGGATATGGTTGTAAATACCACAATGAGTTGTGTTATAAAGCTCCAATAATCGGTATGTTTTTTTGTTTTTCAGCAAGATGTTATGGTAAATACTGTATCAATCTATACTATAATTCTCCATAAGAAGTATGTTTTGATTTTAGCATTTTTATGGTCATAGGTATCATAGAAAACCGAGGACGGCGTTCCCCTAAGTAGGAGGGTTTTGTAGCGCCCCAAGTTAAAGTTTCATGTAATAAAGGATAATAAAATAAAAACAAGACCAAGGTCATGGGACATATATTCCAAGCTGAATGTTGGGAAAAACACTATAGTGGGAATCCCTCATGGTTCAATAATGGCTATAGAAATTGGAAAAGGCATTTGCAAAGTAATTGAGGAAATAATTGGCATTTAATTATAAAAATAAAGGAAAATAGGAGAAAAGGAAGGTGAAGAGACACAAATTTTCATGCAAGGGAAATTATAGGAAAATGAAGGAAAATGAAGGAAAATGAAGGAAAAAGGAGACATCAATGATAAAAAGGAATCATAGAAATAATGCATAGCTTTTTTCAGCTCAATTTTAGCTCTCTCCTTCCATTCTCTCTCTCATACACTCTTGCATACTTAGAGAATTCTTGGATTACTTTAGCATTCACCTGGATTTGGAGAAAGGAAAACAAGGAAGCAAGAAAGGGAAAGGAAAAGAAAAGGAAAGTGAAGGAAAGCAAGGAGAAAGTTTGGATCAGCAACTTCAACAAGAAGATCTTGCAGGTAACAGGTTGCATGTGTGATTTCCTTGCTAGGATGTGAATGCATGGTACATGCATTTGTTTATTTAGTTAATTTGTTTTCATTACATGGTTTTTTCTTGGTTTGACAATGGTTTCATCCTTGTCTTACCATATCCTGGATAGAGATGGCGTGATGGGATTCATTCTTCGTTGAGCTTCAAATTTCCAAAAGGTTTTGGATTCGGGTAAGGTGGTCTCAGGGAAATTCCAAGGGTTGGTGGTGGAGATGGTTTTCTATGGGAAGCCCTTGACAGGTGGGTGGAGACAAGAAAATTCCTAAAGGTATGATGAAAGAACTTTGAGACATCCAAGATTCGTTTGGTTTTGTGATCTTGTGAATATTTCAAGTGAGATCACAATAGCTTGATGGTGGAGGTTGTTTAACCTCTTGATTCCCTGTTTGATTATGTCTTGGTTTATCCCATGAGATCCCACATTCATGCTTGGAATATGGAAAGGGGGTGATTGGATAAAAGAAAGATTTGGTTCAACGCAATCTATGGTTTGGTGGTACGTGGAAGTCCCTTACTTGGTTGGATTTTTCATATGTTAATACAGGCTATTTTTCTCATTATGATTATGAGGACATGTATTGGTTATTAATTGATCTTATGTTTGATTTTTCATAGTTTCTATTCTGGTTATATGATGGTTATAAACATGGTTATATGATATGCTCTAACTATGGCTCTTGTTCATGAATTGATAGTTTATTCAATGGTTGATGAATGGATGGGTTAACAAGTGTTGTTGCAACTATTTGAGAGGGCATTAGAACTTCTTGGTGATTCTCAGATGAAGTTCATAAGTTTATAATCAGATATGTATTTATGACTTGTAGCTTATATGTTCACCATATGTTTGACGAAATGTCTGTTGCGTACTAGGCATGTATGGGTCAAGATCTTGTTCAGGTTTTGAATGGTTAGCATCATTGACATACTATTTATGATTTTGGAAAGTTACAGGAAGTTATGGGTAGTGGTCTAGAGGCTAGCCAATAGAATGCAGCAAGAAATTATCAATTTTATTTTACCTTGATTAAATTGAGAAAATTCGAATTTCCACATTAGTAGAACACTTGGATGCAGTTAACTTGTGTGACATGGCTTGTGTCACCAATTTTACTCAATAAATTCAAGTTGGAGTTAGAGTTCAATTAAGAATGTGTGATTGTTAATTTGTAGCAATCAAAGTTAGTTATCTAAGGTTTTTTTTCAGTTAAAATTAGTTCCAATTGTTGAAGTAACTAGTGGAGGGTCAATGAAGTAGTGGGAATTCAATCAAACTCATTGATTATCTAGTTAACTGATCAATCAACCCAAAATAGCTAGTACAGGCAAGGAATTCCAGTTCCCCAGCTATGGTGAATATTCCAAGGCAGTGTAACATAAGGTGTAGACTAGTCTTGAGTGTATAGGTGTTGCATGCAGTTAGATGATCAACCTAAGGAATTGCGCAATCCATTTTGGCGAAATTCCTAACTAATAGGGGCCTAATTTCTCAAGGAACAACACAAGGAAATAAGATCTCAAGCAGAGGGTTAGAGCCTTTTTAGTGAGCGGAGAGATAGGCTATGCACTCGCAGGTTGTGCTCAGTTGAGCAAAGCAATTGTAATACATATCTATTCATCATATTAATGCAAGAAGACATTGGAGTTTTTAGTAGTTTACTTTCCCCAAGAAAAATACTTGTTGCATGTATGTTATTTCTTATTGCACGTCTAAACTTTTTGTTCTAGGTTGTGAATTACCTTCTGCATAGTAGAAGAGTAGGTTTGTGCCTTGTGATTTTGATTAAAATTTCATGAGAAATTGCAAATCTACATCGTAATTTCTACATGGTATTAGAGCAGGATTTATATTAGAGAAGAAATTTTGAAGTTGTTTCTCAGGTGGTTTGATTTTTAAGACCAGTGTAGCAGGATCTCTTTAGAGCTGAGAAGATGACCTTCAGTGGACTAAGGCTAGAGTATGCCTTAGAAGGCACATCTAATTTTGTTGCATGGAAGGATCACATGGAGGTGGTATTGGATGACAATGGATTGCTAGAATACATCAAGACAAATGTTACAAAACCAGCAGATTCTGATGCCCAACACCTTTCTCAGTGGAAGAAAGATGTAGCCAAGGTGAGGAGAATAATATTGGAGGGAGTATGGGATCACATTTTCTCAAATATCCATGGAAAAGAAACTCCATTTGCAATGTGGAAAGAACTAAAAAAATTGTTCCAAAATAATAGTGACCATAGGAAGCTGGTGCTCAAGGATAAACTTCGAAGTATCAAGATGCATAAGAATGACATAATTCAGTAGTATTTGAGCAAGTTCACCCAATGTTGTGATGAAATTTGCAAGTTTAGTGTTTATTTTACTGAAGAAGACTTGTTAAGCCTAGCCCTTCTAGGCCTTCCCAAGAGTTAGCATAACTATCAAGATTCGGTGAATGGGAGGGAGAAACTACCAAATTGGGACAAGAAGAAATAAGGTGGAATACCAGAGATGGGACTTCATCAAAGGGAGATGATGAAGAGAAAAATGAATTAGATGGAAAGGCAAAGAAGGGAAAATGGAAGAAATCTCAATCTAAACCAAAATCCAGTCAATGGGGCAAGAAGAAATATTTATCCAAAATTAAATGCTTCCATTGTCATGAATTCAAGCACTATGTCACCAAGTGACCACAAAAAAGGGAAAGAAGGAAGACCTCAGGAGGAGGAATAGGTGAAACCTTGGCTTCATAGTTCAAGCTTGAATTTAACCTAATTGCATGCATGACCAACACAATGGTGGGAAGCATGTGGTACTTGGACTCAGGTGCATCATTCCAAATGATAGGATGTAGATATTTTTTCAGTGACTTGGAGGAAAAATAATTGCAGATGCACATCAAGATGGGGGACAAAGGAAGCTATAACAGGACCAAGATTGGTACAATCATCTTTCAGAGGGAGTTAGACTCCCCCTTCAATATCAAGGATATCATGTTCATTCCAAGCCAAAAGAAAACTATCGTCTCTGTTGTAGTTTTGGAAGACTATGGTTATGATGTCATCATCGAAAAATGAAAGGAATTCCTAAGACACATAGCCACAGGACATGTGAAGCAGATCAAGGTTTGTGTGAAGAACCTATATAAGCTATATGTGGAGGATTGCGCTACATTAAGCACTAAGGTAGAGAAGGTGCAGAGCCGCGACGTCGGTGAACTTTGGCATAGAAGACTTGGCCATTTGCATCATGGAACCCTAAAGATTATGTAGCAAATAACCACAAGCTTCCCCAAAGGAGCGAGCAACAATATGTATGCAAACGATGTACCTTGGGGAAGTACAAAAAATCCGCATTCCATGATAAGGACAACAAACCACATGAAGTCCTAAAAAGGATCCACTATGATGTCTATGGATCTTTCTTGACATCTTCCACTACTAGACACAAATATTTTGTCATTTTTATTGATGACTTATCACGGAAGTGTTGGATCTTCTTCATGTGGAAGAAAGATGAGATATTCTCCAAGTTCGTAGAATTCAAGGCACTGGTTGAGAAAGAAACTGACAAAAAGGTGAAGACTCTCAGGAGTGATAATGGAGGTGAGTACGTGTCAAATGAATTCAAAACATTTTGTGCAAAAGAAGGCATTTGATGAGAGTTAACAACACCCCACAAACCGCAACAAAATGGAGTGGCTAAGGGAAAGAATCGTAGCACTGTGGGAGTAGCGAGGATGATGTTGCATGACTAAGGCATACCTCTACACTTGTGGGCTGAGGCATGCAACATAGAAGTCTATTTGCAAAATTGGAGTCCTCAACACATTCTTGGCATGATTACACCGGAGGAGGCTTTCTTGTGGAGAAATCTGGATGTGTTACGCTTCAGGATTTTTGGAAGCTCTATTTACTGCGATGTCTCCAAAGAATCAAGGAAGAAGCTAGAGATGATAGTTGAATTGGGGTTATTTGTGGGTTACACAGAAAATCCCCACCACTACTGTGTGTACTTGCCATCCCTCATAATGAAATTTGTGCGAAGGGATGTAAAATTTGACGAGGAGAAAGTGATGTGCTACTCTCTTGAGAGGGAGCTTCAGATATCACTAGAAGAGGAGCTTTCAGCTCCAAAGGAGGAGCCTCAAGAAGTTTTGGAGCAGCCAAAAATTGAGGAGAAGAGACTAGACACCACCACTCAAGAAGAACCATCCAAATAATGTAGGAAAAGAACCATGGAAGATGAGAGACTTGTGCAGGATGGGAGGGAGAATGTGGGTTCTCCTTCAAATATGGGCAGGCAGAGAACCTACCTAGATTAGTACACTGGCTACATGGCTATAATGACTGAGCTAGTAGAGACTAAGACATCCTCTTTTGAGGAAGCAATAGAGAAACATATATGGTTTGATGCAATGGTGGAGGAATACAAATCCATTATAAAGAACAGTGTTTGGGAAGTGGTCCCAAGACCAACAAATAAATCAGTTGTGGGGTCATGATGGACCATCAAGGTAAAGTAGGAAGCAGATGGAAGCATAAATAAGTACAAGGCCAGATTTGTGGCCAAGGGGTACTCTCAAGTTGAAGGGATTGACTATGAGGATACCTTTTCTCCTGTAGCAAGGTACTCATCCATTAGATCAATTATTGATTTGGCAACACACATGGGGTGGAAGATCCACCAGAAGGATGTAAAAACAACATTCCTCAATGTAGTTATTAAGGAGGAGGTGTACATTGAGCAACCAGAAGGCTTTGAGACTTTTGATCGGGAGTCTCATGTGTGCATACTTGTGCGAGAATTTAACAATATAAAACAAGCACACTGTGCTTGTTACACCATGATCGATAGCTATCTCACTAGTTTGGGCTTCACCAAAATTGAAGTAGATGCAAACTTGTATCATATCTTGGTAGAAGGTAAATTGATCAGTATTTTATTATATGTTGATGACTTGATTTTAAATGGTGATAAATAGATGATCATATCTTGCAAGGAGGACATTGAAAGGGAATTTGAAATGAAGGACATGGGTCTAATGCACTACTTCCTCGGCCTGGAGGTATGGCAAGGCGATGGGGAATTGTTTATATCTCAAGGAACGCATGCAAATGAGATATTGCAAAGATTCCACATGGAGAGTTGCAAACCCATGGAGATACCTCTAGCGACCAACTAGAGGAAGGAGGATTCCACTTCAGGTGAAGAAGTGGATGATACCATTTATTGACAGCTAGTGGGTTCACAGATGTACCTTGTGAACACATGACTACATATGTGATATGTAGTCAACCAACTATTCCAAGCTATAGTTAGGCTAACCAAATTAATTTGGAAGGAAACTAATCATGTTTTACGGTATCTTAGAGGCACCATCTTCTTTGGAATATGGTACAAATGGACAAAGGGAGTGAAGATGTGTGACTTCACAGAAGCAGATTAGGCATGGAGTCCACCAAACTGAAAGAGTACATCAGATAGAATTTTCAGTGTTGGGTCTGCAACAGTTTCGTGGTACAACAAGAAGAAAAGATCTATGGCACTCAACTCAGTAGAATCAAAATACATGGCTACAAGTCAAGCAACATATGAGGTGTTCTAGATGAGAAATATACTTGCTGGATTGTTTGGTTAGATGATGGATCCAAATGTGATTTACTGTGATAATAAGAGTTGCATCAAGCTCTATGAGAATCTTATTTTTCACCTTTGATCCAAGCATATAGATATCCAGTATCACCATTTGTGGAACTGTGTGCAGAGGCGGATAATGTTGTTGCAGTACATTCGACAGAGGAACAAGATGCTAACATTTTGACAAAGGCCTTTTCAAGAGGGAAGTTTGAGTTCCATAGGTGCAAGATAGGGGTGGTTGATAATCCCTTTCCTTCTAAGTGGGAGTGTAAAAAAATGCAACAAGAAATTCTCAATTTGATTTTTCCTTGATTAAATTGTGAAAATGCGAATTTCCACATAAACAGACAAATTGGATGTAGTTAGCTTATGTGACATGGCTTGTTTCACCCAGTTTACTTAGTAAATTCGAGTTGGAGGAGTTAAATTTCATTTAAGCATGTGTGATTTCTAATTTGTAGCAATCAAATTCAATTATCTAAGGTTGTTTTTAGTTAAACTAGTTCTAACTGTTGAAGGAACTAGTGGAGGGTCAGTTAAGCAGTGGGACTTTAGTCAAACTAAGTGACCATCCAATTAATTGATCAATAAACCCAAAATAGCTAGTGCATGTAGATCATTTGAGTTCCCCAATTGCGGTGGAGATTACAAGGTAGTGTAACATCAATTATAGACTAGTCATGAGTGTACAAGTGTTTCATGCAATTCGATCATCGGCCTAATAAATTGTGCAATCCATTTTGGAGAAATTCCTATATAATAGGGGCGTAATTTCTCAAGGAACAACACAGGGAAATAGGAACTCAAGAGAGGACAAATTTGACTAATTATGGGTCAGAGCCTTTTTCAGTGAGTAGAGAGATAGGTTATGCGCTTGCAGGTTGTGCTCAGTTGAGCAAAGAAATTGTAATGCATCTCTATTCATCATATTAATGCAAGTAGACATTGAGGTTTTCAGCAGTTTGATTTCCCTGAGAAGAATACTTATTGCATGTGTGTTATTTCTTATTACATGTCTAAATTTTTTGTTCTAGATTATGAATTAATTTCCGCAGAGCAGTAGAGTAGGTTTGTGTCTTGTGATTTTGATTAAAATTTCATGAGCAACTACAAATCTACATTGTAATTTGTACAAAGTTCTGGGTAGTGGTCTGGAGGCTAGCCTGGAAAGGTGGCTCAGATCTTGGAATCGCTATCATTAAGATTAGGAATTTCATACATAAATGCACAGAGGCATAGCCTATGTTTGCCATTGAGACCTCATAACCACACTGGTGTTGTGTTGAGTATGTAGTTGGGGAAATTTCCTTGTGAAAAGAGTTCCAGCTCAAAAATGGACTACCTGGGGTGGGATGTAGGCTCCTGAGTGGTCTATAGTCCCTGAGGGATGGTTGTAATTTGTTGGCTAATCGGCCCACTTCCATAACTGGAAATTGGAGGTCAGGTCATATCATAGTAACATCCAACTCATGTTTACCCTCGAGAGCTAGTAAAAGAGGGTAACTGTGGGAGGGGTGTTTACACTCTTTTCTCTCTATTTTCTGCTACTTTCTTCTCTTCAATTTATTTTTTCTTCTTATAATAATGAGACAAAATCAAGGAGAAAAAGTTTTTGATTCTAACCCATCTACCACTCTTTTGGTGGTTAATAACTGCCTCCACTTCACCAACAAGTGGCAGGTGGTTGTCTGCTCATTAACAAGCTCTTGTTTCCCACTCTTCAGGACAACTCCCTGTCTTCTAGGCAATAATTAATTGGACAATATCATAATTCCTCAATTAAATCTAATCATCAAGATTACATGCCTAGGACTTATTGATGGGTAAGAACACTTTGACAATAAATTGCAACATTTTTTTTTCTCTTTCAACCATTTGTACTCAACAATTAATTTTCCAAATTTCTTTATTTACAAAATAAAACATAATAAATACAAATTTACAATCAATTAGTATCAGTTATAATTACTAACAACTAAAATGTTAAATTTTCTTTCAAAGCAACATACTTTAACAAAAAACACACCTATGCACATTTTAATTACAAAAAAGTCAAGCCAAGGGATATCACATCGAGATTGATAACAAAAAATATAGTAATCCAATTCAGATCACATTGATATTCCAAATTGAGAAATATTTTCATCTATACCAAGTTTTAGCATCAACCTTGCATCGTTGTATTTAGAAAAAGATAGATTTGTATGGTATCAATGGATTTGTGAAAGGAAAAATTACTTTATTCTATATTGGTATGGAATAATTGATAACCCATTATGGGGGATATTAAGAGAAATACATTATTTAGTTGTTTGGTAAATATTTGATAAAGAGGTATAATGAAATACCATATCAACAAATTCCAAACGTTGAGTCTTAGTGCAAAGAACATTTTAGAGGATAATTTGTTATATCTCTTTATGGAAACTTTAAAGGAAATCATCCAACATGAAATGTGTCTCTATAAACCTAAATCCCTAGAGCATTCTTTCGGTCTAGCAATGAAGATTGAAAGTAATAATATCGCTACTAGAAGATTGGTAATTAATAACTATAAATAACATGCTCCCTCTCCTAATCTCACTAAACATAAAAGGTTGAAACTTCAACAAATGGATGAATAAGAGAAACGTGATGATGTTTCAATTGTGAAAACAAGTACATTAAGGGGCATAAATTCGGTGAGAATAAATTATTATATATAGACTATGAAGAAGAATAAGACCAAGATTTGGAACTAATGCACGATATAGAGCTAGAAGAGACTAATCCAACAATATATTATCCTTCATTGACTAGCATCAATACCCACAAACTTGCATGATAGAAGAATGCATCAGAAAGAAAAAGGCGACAATGTTGAATGAATTAGGTAGTACCCATAACTTCATCAATTACAAATAATTTTTTATTTTTATTTTTTTTAATTTTTTAATTTTTTATTTATTTATTATCAATTTTTGTATTTCTAGATTATATAAATTGGATCATTATGTTATTTTTCATTTTAAACAATGCTTTTAGAGTAGGAAAATTCAATGAATGAGCTTGCAAGGTCATTTTAACCGCTAGGCCCCAATTTGGAGAATGACGGTTTGAAACCTTCTTGAGACATTTTGAAGTCAAAGCTTTACCACTTTAGTGTTGGACCCCAAGACACTAATCTTTGCTTAGGGACCTTTCCAATGGTGCACAAACCACATTAACCAAAGTTTGTATGCAAATTCTATGCCTCCTGTAAGTTGATCTATTGTGTTGACCACCAAGGTATGAGTGGATGACACACCAACCCCCATTACTCATGGATATGGGGATAGATACGTGTGGACTTTGAAGAACACTCTAAAAGGTTCAAACCCATAACCCTATTTGCAATTTGAGGGAGTCAAACCTTACTCCTAATGGGTTATCAAGATGTGTTAAATACTAGGCCACTAGGAGGAGTAGGGGTTCCATTTGATGCTATTATATTCTGTTTAATAGCTAAGTAGTTCAACTAGAAGTGAGAATATAGAGATAAAAATAGAGGGGGTTAAGATTATTTAGAAATTTTATATTCCATGGATCTCATTAACTACATAGAGAGTACCTCTTTATTTTTACTTTCACATTTTCCATACTAAATAAAAGAAAGAAAAGCATCCTAACCTTCTAGTTGGGTTCTCTCATAATGCTTTCCAAAGGAAAATTTTGTGTCGTTTATGGAAGGCATGTATTTATTTCTATTTATCATATATTTAGTTAATTTATTCATTAATAATACAAATGGTAATTCAATCATTTGATATCTAAAAGGAATTAATTCACAGTAATGATTTCAATAATTTTATTAGATATTGTAACAAACTATTCCAATGGAATATCCACAGTAGTTCACAAATCATATTGGTATCAAGCATGTTTATTTAGGGTGTTTTATGGAAAGTTACAAGGAATCCAAGAACCAATTTAAGTAAAAAGTTGTAGAAACCTAGCCATGGCCGATGCGTCTATTCATAATAACCCTCATGATGCCACACAAGAGAGATTTGTGAGGTTGGAAGATGAAGTTACCAACATTAGTCACAATATGAACCTCCTCATGAAAACTATAGCAAGAAGCCTTGGACCATTTGAAGAATATGGAGGATCTGACTCAGAGGTTAGTTTGGATGAGAAACTGGTAGATCATGAAGAATTAGAAAAGGAGTCAAGGAAAAAAATCCTAGGAAAGAGCATCCGAGTTCATGTGTCGCTAACCATTCATAGTCCTTATTCAAGATGTAAGAAAATGTGGACATAAATCCATACCAAGGTGAAGAGAAAAATATTTCATTTGCTAGATTGAAGTTAAAGGACCATTCTCTGGCCTAGTGGGAAATCCATATAGAAACAATTAGGATCAATGATGATCTACCAATAAACACGTGGGAGGATTTCAAAACCATAATTAAGTCACAATTTTATCTTATTGGGTATGTAGAAGACTAATGCATATGATGGCACTTCTTCATGCAGAGGTAGGGGAAAAGTGTATATGAGTACAACACTAAATTTATAAATATGGCCATCATGTCAGACATTTTTACTAAGAACTGATATGTACTCCTAAAGAATTTGAGGGGTATACGTAACCATCTATGAAAGTGAGTGAAGCTTTTAAAGCCAAGGACATTGGATGAGGCATGTGTATAGGCATGGTATTTGGGAAGCATATGCCAAAAGAAGAGGCATCCAAGTGGTTGAAAGTAGAAAGAGAACAATAAAGCTTGCAAAGAGGGGAAGTAGAAGTGGTAAGAAGGAAAGGAGAAGAAGACAATAGTCACTACAAATTAGTACAAGGATCCTAGCAACCATTGTAACCATTTTAACATTTATGGTCGTACTGAGGAAAAGTGTTGGAAATTACATCCAAAGTTGAACTTGAATAATTTTAGGAAGGATGCAAAGAAAAATGATATTCTATCCACGTATTTGAAATATCAATTTGAAACTAGCTCTAATGTGGATGAGAATATTATCCATAGATAAATGCAGAAGGAGGTGAATATAAGTATCGTTCATCAACAAGAAGAGAAGGAGATGAAAAAACTCTTCCACATTAAGATCTAGGTCAAGACGACCAAGATACTTGCTCTATTCAAATCAAGTTCACAAACTAATCTCATAATAGTGGATCTAGTCAACAAACTTGGATTAGAGGTTTGTGATCATCCTAGCCCACATCCATTGGGATGGGTAAACAAGGATGCAAAGATCATGGTAACAAAATAGTGCAATATAATTTTTTTTATGTGCTACTTACGTTAATGAAGTGAAATAGGACACACTACCACTTGATGCATGTGGACTCATGTTTGGAAGTTCCTAGATGTCTATGCAGGATGAAATATTGATGAGGAGATCCAATCAATATTTCCTTATCAAGGATGGGAAATCATTCATGATCAGTATGTACACAGGTAAAGCTAAGATTTTACTAATAAGTGCCAACTAAGCCAAGAATATGATTACTTCTATCAAGAAATATTTTTTAGTTTTCTCAAGATAAATTAAGTCTGATGATTAGTCAATAAGAGGAAAGGCATCATTTGAGTGGTCTACTAAAGAATACAAACAACAACTGGAAGAGTTGATACATGCATACACGAGAGTGTTTTAGGAATCTAAAAGGATACCACCCAAGAGAGAAGTGTAGCACAATTGTTTCCAAACTCTCCATTGCTAAATATTGGGTTATATAGATAGTTCATGCCATAACCAAATGAAGTGAATAAGTAGTTGCTAGAGAAAGATGTGATTTTACCAAGCACCTCACCTTGTGGGTAACCCATTAGAGTTGTACCAAAGAAGGATGTGACTTGTTGAATGTGTATTTATTATAAATCATTAAAAAAGATTAAAGTTAAGAAGTAGTACTATCCACATAGGATTTACGATATATTAGATCAGTTGTAGCACACAAAAAACTTCATCACTTTGAATTTAAAATTAGGGTATGACTAGGTTCAATGCAAAGAAGAAGACACCTACAAGACCACATAAAAAATGTGAAAAATCAGCTTTGAATGGGTGGTCATGCCATTTTATTTATGTAATGCACCAATTATGTTTATTAGAATGAATGATATACTATGCCCTTATTTAGATTCATTTGTTATAGTTTATTTGGATGATATACTGTTTTATATGCTACTTGGGGGAGCACATCTTACACTTGATGTAGGTGCTAGAGACATTGAAGAAGCATCAACTACTATAAAAAAATCAAGAAATTTGAGTTTTCTCAAGACTCTTTGGTGCATTTTGGGTATTGTAGAGGGGAGCTTAATATAGATCCCAATAATATGGAGGCCAACATTAATTATCATGTTTCTACAAATGTCTTTGAAGTTAGAAGTTCTGTTTGGGTAATACATTATTTATAGAAGTCCATAGCTTCGTTTTTAGTAGTATTTGTACCACTCCATGCCATAACAAAGAGAAAAAAAGATTTCTAATGGGAGAAGAATCAACAAGAGGCTTTTGATGTGTTGAAAAGAAAAATTAGTCAATCAATAATTCTCACATTACCAAACTTGTAAAATCCCTTTGAGGTGGAGATAGATGCAAGTGGGTATTCGATGGGAGTGTTATTGATGCAAGTAGGGAGGATTGTAATCTAAAGTATTTCATAGGAAATTTCTCAACTACCCTATCTATGACAAGGATTTCTATGACTTGTTGTAAATTATCAAAAAGTGGAAATACTATTTGATGGGAAATGAGACCATTATCCACATAGATCAGTAGTTGATACAATATTTTCAAACCTAGAGTAAGTTTCAACAATAAAAACACTACAAATGGATGGGGTTCTTACAACAATTTCATTTAGTCATCAAGTATAATAAGGGAAACAAAAACAAGTTAGAAAACATGATTTCAATGCCACCCACATAAAAATTATAGCTTTGGGAAATCTGATGCACATGAAGCATTTCACCTATGTTGCATATAGATAGGCATACACAAAATATGAGGGCTTAAAGGAAGTGTTTCAGTAGCTATAAGGCTAAATTAATGCAGAATATGGTGACAAAAAATTTGACTATCATCTCTAGAATGTGTTACTCTATAGACTGGACAAGTTTTGTGTTCCTAAAGGAAAGCAACTGTAACTTATTGGAGAGGTTCACACTTCCAAGGTTTTAGGGAATTTTAGTGTTGGGAAGATAGTTACCAATTTACAAAGGTATGTTTATGTTGATGATACTGAATGGAAACGGCATGTAAGGGGATCTCCCAGATATGAAGTCCTAATTAAACCTCACATAGTTTTGTGTAAGAGTCTAGTTTGGTCATACGGTCAGACCACCATTGGAAAGGTTTCAAAGATATTCCTTAGTTACAAACAGACACAAGAGAATGCAACACCTCTTTGTGCTAGTAAGTATGTGATCTTTGTGAGGCACCCAATGTAAGGTGTACGAGGGGTGACTTCCACAACTAGTAAAGGAAAACAAGCCCCCAGTTTGGAAAGTAATAGTACTATCCTAAAGGGGCACCCGGGAAGGAAAAGAAAGGCTTGTAGGTTACTTGCAGATTAATATAATGAAAGAAAATCATTAAAGTATAACAACACTCATTCAATAACAACCATAGCCAAGCAACAAATTTGTTCGTTAACTCAATATGTAATTAAAGTGACATATACTGTCACGTGGAATGAGTCGATCTTGCGGACAAGACAGACCTTCCTAGAATCTAATGAAGACCTAATGACAAACAAACCAACGAGACACTATCTTTCTCTAAATTTGCTTTATAAATAATGGCAAAAAAATGTGTTTAAGGCCTACCTCATGTCCAATGCAAGTTTGGAGATGCCTTCGCTCCTTTGATCCAAGTAAGTTCCTTCGTCACAAAACTGCAAGCACAAACAAGGAAAACGATTAAATAGCACCTGAATATCCAATATTATAAAACATATTCAACATGAAAGTCAAGGACTCCATGAAACAAATAACATAAGATACTTGTTGAGAAAAATGAGCTTGATTGTATTAATTCAAAAGGAGAAGAACCTTACAACCTTTGCCTTGACGCTGTACAAGCTCCTCCCAGGGTCCAACAAGAAGTATCCTCTACTTTGACAAGCTTCACTCACTCCCTAATGAAGCCAAAAAGGTATGTAATATTTCCTCTTAAGCTCAAATAAGAAGTCTTGATTTCACTAGCATTTACCCTCAAAAGTTCAGCTTCTAACCTCCCCAACCACTGACCCAATGCCTCAATTTATAGTGCAATGGAGATCAGTTACCAGCTCCTTCAAAGGGATAGAGTCCTCCTTCAAAGGGATAGCTCCTCTCAACAAGGGATTAGTTCCTCCTCTCATGGGATGCATGAACCACTTGGAGTGAACAATCCACGTAACAAATGCTTCTATAAAACTCTAGAATTAACCCAAGATGAGTTTTTTAAGATAAAGATTGCACCTTTTGACTTTTACAGGGGTACACACCCTCCCCTTTACATACAGAGTGTATAAGTACGTAGATATCCTGAATAGAAGGTGCGGGACCGCAGGCAAAAGTGAGAGAAAGTGTGGAACCAGAGTTACATGCTTTTTTGATGTCTTTCTCTCATTTCTAAAGCTTGTTCTGAAGAGCTGAGGTTTGAGACTTGCTTAGGAAGCTGGTATAGGTTGTGATAGACCTACACCGACTACAAATAATCAAGGTGACGATATTTTGTGTAACAGATTGCCCCCTAAAGTGCGAAGTCTGTAGTATATGAGGATTTTTTCATTTATCATATAGGAAGAGTGAAGTGCTTTATCATTTCGAGGATCATCTTGCAGAGAGCCTGATTGGAACTTATAAAATCATTCAATGCAAAATATATATATGATATCATATCATCGCTGAGGTAGGAATTCCCATACTCAGATAAAAACTAACTAAGAGACTGAAAACTGACTAGAAGACTAACTACTGCTCTGATATAGGAATGATCTCGTAATACATCATAAGTACAGACGCATGTGGACACAGTATGGACGCAGCCATCTGTTTATGAATAGTCCATAATATAATGAATACAAAATTCCTCGCAACCTGGATGGTGGAAACTAGGTCCAAGGTCTTCATTTCTACGTCCCAAAACAGTACGATTCTATCCATGCGATTGAATTTGTCAAATTCGAACATGGTAGAGACCGCTTGATTACTAGTCAATGATGTAAACTATTAACAAGCGTGAGAGAAACCACCAATAATGACAATGGCTCTCAAAGTACTTCGCACAATCCATGAAATGTGATAAGCTGTGTTGATGTCGAACATGTCATGGAATCCTTTTATCGAAAGTCAATGATGTAAACTGTCGTCAAAGGCGAGAAACCTGCCATTGAGGCATGCAGATCTCAAGGTACTGACGATTCCTAGATCATCTTTCTAGATAATGAGCTGAAGTCGATAGAAAGCGATCCATCGCGGGCAAGCCCACAACACGAAATCATAGATCAAGTTGAAGAAATTTAGTTGCAAGGACTGACTCAGGGATGGTCAAGATGGATGACAGACATTTTGTAGATGAATGGCTTATTTTCACTGACCTCGTGAACACATAACGACACGACAGATGGTTTGGTAATGATTGACCCAAAGTTAATACCTAGAAACCGGCCGAAGACTTTCAATATGGTTTGATCAACTTGTTAGGTAAAAGATTTCCCAACCCAGGTGAATGAAAGTGTCGTGTTCAAGAGTGGTTATAAAGTATGACAAACAGACTCACTTTTCTCTCTTTTCCCCCACCATTTCTGGCAAGTACCTCTTTATTTTTTACAAGCCTGAGGAGGATAACATATGCTTGATTATAAGCTCACCCTTCGGGTGAGTCCAACTTAGTTTAAATTCGAACCCTAAGAAGGAGTGGTCCGTTCTTGTTTGTAATAGAACAGGTCCTTTACTGTCGAAATTTAACGAGTCCAGTATAGGAGAAACTCGCGTTTTTCATTTTTAGAGAGTCTGAAAAAACTCAAGAAGACTCCAGGGTTTGACTTTTTCGTAAATTTGTGTCTCCCAAGCCTGAAAAAGTATAAAATAATACTTCTAGGAGAACCGCTTGATCTTGCGACCAAGGATATTTTCATAGTTAGTGTCTTTGACCTGAAAAGTAAAAAGCGATCAAGGACACGTCGTTTATTTCCAATATCGAATTTGAAACGACAAAAATCTGGCAATCTTTTCTTGTTTTTTCGGTCGGAAAAGGGCTGTAAGAGGACCGTCTTTTAATTCCGTTTTAACGAGTGTAAAAAGAAACTCGGCAATATTTTCATGTTTTAGGAGTCAGAAAAGGGCTTAAAGGTGACTCTAGCTGAAAATGACAAATTTAGCCTGAATAATCCTGTTATCTTGCACAAAAACACAAACATTACTCATACCTGCTTGAAAGAGATAAAAATGTAGAAATAATACCTTTTTAAAGTGAAACATAAACAAATTCGAAATTTATTTACTCAAAAAACTTATAAAAAGGGGTTTTTACCATTCATTTTTACCATTTGTGATTTGGGTGAGGAAATAGTGTTTTTGCTCTGAAAACTTCCCGAGAGGATTGCGGAAAATCCAACCGTCGGAATCGAACGTCGTCTTCACCAGGTAATCCACATCATCCTCCTCTTGTTTTTCACCGTTTAATTTTTCAATTTAGTCACTCATTTCATTTTTTAGGAGGGTTTTTAGGCAAAAAACCCGCGCTCGGGGTACGCAGGCTCACCACTGCGAACCTGCGGACCCCGACTTTTTCTCCATTGGGAAAAAGCTCGGGGTCCGCACCTTCCATGTGGACAAAGTGCGGTCCCACGCACTGTGTCCAACAGGAAGGATGTGGACCCCGCCGCGAGGGTTTTTAACCCAAATATTCAAAAATGGACCAAAGAAAAACAATTCTAGCATCTAAATGATCTTGTGGCTTGATGTAGGGAGTACACCATGCTAGATTAGAAAGAACGAGAGCACGAGGACGTGGATGCAGCCACATGGAATCATCAAACTTCGCTTGATGCTTTGAGGGCGTGCAAATTATACAAATACTGGGCCATTCCTGGCATGAGGGCTCAGGTGGATTTCTTGCAGTGGATGGTTGACAGATGGAACGTCCAGGACCAATGCTTCTTCATTGGCAGCCACCAGCTCGAGATCGAGCCAGCAGATATATATTTCTTGACCAGTTTGCCTAAGAGAGGCATCGACTTGACCCTGTTCGGGACTAGCGCAGGTGGCCAATCCGTCGATAGCCTCCATTAGAGTACTGCAACAGCCAGACTAGAGACAAAGGGATAGACATAAAGAACATAACCCGTCCTAAACTGAAGGTAATTGCATTCACTGTTACTAGACTTTGCAGGGCTACCGCATTACACATTGCCACCAGATCCCAGATGCGTATGGCAGTCGATTGCCTTCAGGGCACCATCTTCAACTGGTGCAATGCTGTGTTGGCCAACGTGAAGGGCCAATTGACCAGGGCCAAGAACAGACGACTAAAGACTTTTGGTTATGGAGATATAGTCGTCAGCTTTGGCCTAGAGAGGATTCCTATGCTCATCCCGCAGCACCTCACAGTTGGAGTTGGGCATCCCCGAGAGCCCAAACTGATCCGATGGGTCACAATCATGGCCCGTCATCCTGACGAGGGGACCGAGGTCATACGGTTCAAACCTGAGTACTTCCAATGGTTGGAAAACCAGGTTTTCTCTATCCAGGATTTTCCTTATGCTGGGATTGACTTTCGTGGAGACCCAGACATGGCTCTTCCTCCAGGAGAGCAGTGGGACGACTCAGGTAATAATTTTCAACACTTTCCTAATATTAATTTTTTATTTTTATATCGTCTCAAAACTGATAGTAATAATTTTAAAATGCAGATGTGGGTCCACAACGACCAGCCGCTCTCCGACCTTTCAAGAGAAAACAACCACTTGCACCAGATCCAACCCCACAGGACGAATCAACAGAGACATTGGCCGAGTTAGAGAGTCACCTAGAACGATTGACAGGGGACATTCCCGAGACCAGCATAGACGACATCCCTTGTCGACTTCAGCGTTATGTGATTGGAGTCCCCGGACCTTTTAGGAGGTTCCTCTGTAAGGTGGCCCGTGCAGTGGTTTCGTATCGAGATCATCACCAGTGATGGGATGATCGCTCATTGTAGTCTCACATGACATTTTTCTTTTTGTACCTATCATTTTTGCCGATCATAAGGTGTTTTTCAAACCTATGATCGAGGACGATGTATTTTTTGACACACTCCTATATATATGATATCGTTATTACTAGCTTGTCTTGTTAAACATGTTATGGAATGTTTTTAAATTTACTTGTATGATTATCGCACATGTCTACTTAAAATTTGAGAAGAAATTGCATTTGCTAATGTATTTAAAGATCTTGGAATATGCTGATATTCAATATAGTCAAATTCACGTTCCAAGAGACGTACTCTCAAAAATAATATTAATAAAACTGGATTTCTAATGGCGTATACTCTATTAAGTTGTAATACAACGAGTTCAGAATCTAACCTCACTATCAAACTCCGAATCCCAAATGAAATAGATTCAGATAATAACTCCACCACTTCACTATACTCTGTAATGTTGTTCGTTGTTTGACCGAGGCTTACCCCATGCAGAGATACCAACTCGTCAGAGGGCGAATAGATAACCCAAGATGCGGAAGAAATATCCCGTGTACTACGACAAGCGCCATTAGCGAAACCAATATATGTTTGAAGAGGCGTCGACATCTGGGACATCAAACGTAAAACCAAGATAAGCAGGAATAACGACAGAAAACTCAATCTCTAAGCTAAGCACACTTTAATCTAAAACACACCAGCTAGAAGGAAAACTAACCTAACTAAAAAATCTCCACACTCGTTTTAAGCATAATATCTTTTCAGGTAAAGACCATTTATGGGTTTACCTAAAGAGACCCCGTCAAAGTAAACCAATTCATAGGCCCCTTTGGCTAGCTTTTGCTCGACAACAAAGGGACCATGCCACATAGGCACGAATTTTCCAGCACCCAATTTATCATTTTCTTGATCATACAAAAGGACTAAATCTCCTTCCAAAAAATTTCGAGGGGTTACATTTCGATCATACTGAGCCTTAATACGTTTGGCATGAGATTCGATCGCTAATGCAGCATCACGGCGATTCTCATCTAGCTGAGCTAAGTATAATAAACGTCTTTCCTCTTCTCAAGTAGATGGAAGTAATTCGATGGCCATTCGCAATGATGGGATTTCGCACACAATAGGTAGCACAGCTTCCAAACCATAAACTAGTTGGAAAGGAGTGAACCCTGTTGATGTTTTAACTGAGGTTCGGTATGCCCACAGCGCTGAAAATAACATGTTATGCCAGTTTGACCGATGAATCCCAATGATTCGTCGGATCATGATGACTAAGACTTTGTTGATAGCTTCAACCAGACCATTAGCTTGTGGATAATAAGGAGTTGTACTATCATGACGCAAGCCAAGCTGGTCTGTAAGTTCGGTCATCATAACGTTTCGAAAATGACACCCATGGTCAGTGATAATCGCTTGTGGAACACCAAACCTAGCAATTATATGATTGAATATGAAAATTGCAGTTGTTTTTCCGTCTGCCTCAAATGTAGGCATCGCCTCAGCCCACTTAGTAAAATAATCTACCGCAAGGATAATGTGCGCATGCCTCCCGACCGAGTGAGGGTTACATGTAATATAATCGATACCCCATTTGGAAAAAGGTCCAACGGCAATTATAGGGTGAAGAGGAGCAGGTGGAGCATGCATCTTTCGATAAAAAAATTGACAATTGTGGCATTTTCAGACCGCAGTAATACAATCTTTAAACAAAGACGGCCAGAAATAGCCAGCGCACAATATCTTTTGGGAAGTGGCATACCCAGACATATGACCACCACATGCTCCAGAGTGACAGTCATTTAAGACCCTTTCAGCTTCCTCATGAGTCAAACAATGTCGAAAAATAGAGTCTGCCCCCAGGCGATAAAGAGTACCTCCAATAATTTTAAATTGCTGGGATTGGAATCGGACTTTCCAACGGTCGGATTGTGAAAGATCAGGCCGAAAGGTTTGGGTTTGGAGATAAGTGATGATATCTCCATACCACGGATCTAAAGTGTTGATAAGAAACAAGGATTTGTCTACAATGGGCTCCTCCGCCACAATCTCTGAATCAACACGAGGGAAGTCACACATAAGTTCCGCGAAAACTAAAGATTTCTTTGACTTGGACTTTTCAAATTCCAAATCAAACTCCTGTAAGATGAGAATCCATTTGGAGTACTTGCCCCCCAGCAACTGTTTGGTCAAAATATAGATCATGGGGTTGCAATCAGAAATGACTGTAGTTTCGCGTAATAAAATGTAATGACGAAATCGTTGGACAGCTTGAACAGCTGCCAATGCCAATTTCTCCACATGTGAGTATTTTAGCTCAGTTGGATTCAACGTGCGACTAAGGTAATATATCACATGTTCCGAACCGAATTCATCTTCCTGAACTAACACCATTCCAATGGTGGAATAGGAAGCGGCGAGATATAAGTAGTAGTCCTGGTTGTAGTTGGGAGGATGCAACAGCGGTGCATGGGTCAACGCATGTTTTAAAGCATCGAAAGATTTCTCAGCTATCTCATCCCAAAAGAATGAAACATTTTGTTTCAACAACAGGGTAAAACCCTTGGTAATCTCGGCGTAGTTAGGGATAAATCGACGTAAAAAGTTTTCTTTCCCTTGCAAACTTTGGAGTTGGCAAAGACTCGAAGGAGGAGGCAATTTGATGATAGCTTCGACCTTCGAAGGAT